>NIJG01000667.1:35604-58923 GCA_002201625.1 Euglossa dilemma | reverse complement strand
TCACGTTCACGAACCGTTTGTCACTCGATTATCTAATTCATATATCAAAATAGGGTATGCCTCTGCTATAATGTCAACTAATTTGTTTCCGTGAGATCTAAGCATTATACACACTACAGCGGGTTAGGGTCTTGGAAGGCAAGGTATCCGGTAAAAAGTGTGACTATACATCATTTTGTAATGCTGTAGTACGGTTTCACTAACTACTTTAGTATTCATACCGTGAATTACGGTGTCTATTGTCAATACGGTTCAGCGAATATACTCCTGTAATGTCAGGCTCGACACTCGGAGTCACAAGTATAGGTGCAGCTATTGACTCAGCCGTTCGACCCTGGACGAAGTGGGTATCGTTCTCGAACGACTTGACACCAGATATTCCTATTGATACATGAAACTAGGATGTTCGTCTGATAATGTGTCTTCTAATTCGTTTCTATGAACCCAAATCGAGACAAACGTTACGCCGGCTTGCGTTCTCGAAATGAAAGGTATAGGTTAGAAAGAATGACTTTATACAAATTGTAAATGTTCTCCGACGGTTTGACTCTCAACCATAATATTCAAGCCGTGAATGACGGTATCTACTTCCAATATTGTTCAGTGCATTTACGCCGAAAATACGTGGTCTGACTCTCGCAATAACCGGATACGAGAAGCTATTGACTTAGGTGTGGGGCTTTCAAAGAAGGTGGAATCGTTCTGCAACGGTTTTACTGTCGATTTAGCTATTCATACATGAAAGAATGCTGCGCATCTGCTGAAAACTCTACTAGTTGGTTTCCATGGGCACTAAACATGATAATCTGTACAACGTGTTACGTTCTAGGATGGTAAAGCATTCGGTAAATAGTATGACTATATAAAAATTGGTTACGTTCTCCAACGGATTGACACTCTAGTGTAACATTCAAAGCTTTGATGAAGGTGTCTATTGTCAATACTGTTCAGCGGATTTGTTCCTTGAATTGCAGGCTTGACTGTCGGAACCACGAGTATAGGTGAAGCTGTTGACTTAGTCATGCGTCTCTCACAGGAGGTGGTAACGCTCTCGAACGGTTTGANTGGTTTGACTTTCGGAATCTCAGGATAGGTAGAGCTATTCATTTGACCGTTCGCCTCACAGCAAGTTGCAACATTCGCGAACTGTTTGACCCTCTACCTTCTAATACATACATGAAATTAAGGCGCTCGTCACAGAAAAGATGACTAATTTCTCCCTCTGAAAACAATGTTATACTCTCGATTCAGCTGGTTGGGCCTCTCGGAAGGTGCGACCGTCTGTAATAAGTTTATGTTTATAAAAATTGTTTATGTTATACATAGCTTGGCTCTGTACTTTAATATTCAAACCGTGAATTTAGTGCCAAATGCCAATAATCATCAGGGGATTTATTCCTGGAATTCCAGGTTTGACTCTGGAAGTCACAGGATAGGTGAAGCTATAAACTTAGCTGTGCGACTCTCAAGAAAGGTGGTAACGTTCTCGAACGGTTAGACATTCGATCTTCTAATTCTTACACGACTTTAAGGTGGCATCACTAAAATGTACTCTAATGTGTTTCCCTAAACACGAAGTTATACTCTCGATACGGCGGGTTAGCTTCTCGCACGTTATGGATTTCTGCAATACGTTTAACGTTATTGCAATTGGTAACGTTCTCACACGGCGTGACGCTCTATTTTAATATTCAAAGAGTGGAGTAAGGGGTCCATTGCAAATACTGCTCAGCGGACTTACTTCCGGAATACCTGGTTTATTCTCGGAATCGCAGGATGCGTGAAACTATCGACTTGACGGTTTGTCTCTCACTGAAGGTGGCAACCGTTCTCGAGGGATTCGACCCTCGATCTTCAAAATCGTACATGAAATCAAGGTGCCCGTCACTAATGTGTATAACCATTTGCTTCCCTGAGCGCGAAGTAATAATCTCGGTACCACTGGTGAGCATCACCGTTGGTAGGGCTTTCGCTAAAGTGTTTGAGTCTATACCAATACGCATCGTTCACCGATGATTTAACTGCTTACAATAACGCTCATGGCGAGAATTTAGGTGTCATTTTCCAATAGGGTAGAGCGGATTTACTCCCGGAATACCAGGCCTGACTCTCGGAATCTCACGATTGGTGAAGCTGTTGACTCAGCCGATTGACTAACAAAGGATGTGGAAACGTATTCGAACAGTTTGACATTCGATCGTCTTATTCATACATGAAATGAAGGTGTCCGTCTCTCCAACGTATGCTAATTTGTTTCCTTTTACACTAAGCAACGCACTCGCTGCTGCGGGATAGGTTGTCGGTAGGTAAGACAATTGCTAAATCGTTTGGCTTTATAACAACTGGCAACGCTCTCAAACGGTTTCACGCTCTACCTTAATATTCGAACCGTTACTTAATGTGTCCATTACCAATAGTGCACAGCTGGTTGACTCACGGCATACCTGGTTGGCCTATCGGAATAGCAGGACAGTTGAAGCTGTTAAATTAACCGTCCTACTCGAAAAGGAGATGGACTCACTCTCGATAATTCCGTTCATACACGAAAATATGGTGTGCTTCTACTATAATGTCTAATGATTTTTCTCCGTGAACATTAAGTAAGACACTGGCTACAGGGGCTTAGGTTCTCTTGCTTTATACGAACTTTATACGAATAGGTTATTTTCTCCGACGGCCTGACTCTATACTTTAATATTCATAGAGTGAATTAAAGTGTCTATTACAAAACTGTTCAGTGGATTTCCTCCCGGAATACATGGTTTGATTCTCGGTATCGCAAGATACGCGAAGCTATGAACATAGCCATTCCACTCCCAACGAAGGTGGTATCGTTGTCCTAAAGTTTGACGCTCGATCTCCTGATTCATAGATGAAATTAAGGTGCCCCACACTAAAAAGTATAATAGTTTGCATCTCTGAACTCGAAGACATACCCTAGATACAGCGCGTTGGCTTATCGTAAGCTAAGGCCACCTATAAAAACTGTGACTCTACAAATGTACGCAACGTTCTTCCACGATTTGAATCCCTGCATTATTATTCATACTGCGAAATAGGGTATCTACTGTCATACTGTGCAGCGGATTTTCTCCCTGGTTACCTTGTTTATCTCTCGGAATCACAGGATTGGTGAAGCTATTGACTTAGCCGTTCTATTCTCAATGAAGGTGGTAGCGGTCTCGAACGGTTTGACACTTAACCTTCCAATTCGTAGGTGAAATTAACGAGCCCGTCACTAAAATCTTTACTAATATGATTCTCTGATCACGAAGCTATACTCACCACACAGCGGGTTATATTCTCGGAAAGTAAGGTATCCGTTGTAGAGTATAACGTTGTACAAATTTGTTACATTCTCAAACGGTTTGACGCTTTACTTTAGTTTTCAAACCGTGAATTAAGGTGTCCATTGCCAACAGTGTACAGCGGATTGACTCCTGGAATACCTGGTTTGACTCTCAGAATGGCAGGATGCATGGAACTATTGACATAACCGTTCATATCTAACAGAAGGTGGCAAAGTCCTCGACCGCTTTGAGCCTCGATCTTCTAAATCATACATGAATTTAAGGTCACGTCACTAAATTGTATGCTAATGTGTTTCCCTATACACGTAGCAATACTCCCGAAACGGCGAGTTAGCTTCATGATGGGTGTGGAAATCGGTAAAGCGATTGACTTTATAGCAATTAGTAACGTTCTCTCACGGTGTGACGTTCGATATTAATATTCACTCCGCGAGTTAAGGTATCTATTGCCAATACTGTCCAGCACATTTACTCCCGGATTACCTGGATTGACTCTCGGAATCACATCAAAGGAGAAGCTATTGTCTTAGCGTTGCGACTCTCAAAAGGGATGGTAACGTTCTCTGACAATTTCACTGTCCATCTTCCTGTTGATACACGCAATTAAAGTGTCCATCTTCTAAAGAGTCTACAAATTTGTTTTCTTGAACACGAAGAATGACGCTTGCTGCAGCGGGATATGTTCTCGGAGGGTAAGGTGTCCGGGAAAAAAGTTTGAACATATACCAGAAAGTACCGTTCTACGATGAGTCGAATCTCTATGTTACCATTTAAACCGTAAATTATGGTCTATTACCAAAACTGTACTGCAGATTTACTCCCGAAATACCTGGTTGGACCCTCGGAATCACAAGCATAGGCGACGCTAATGACGTAGCTGTGCCACTCTCATAGATGGTGGCTACGTTCTCGAACAGTTTGACCTTCGATCTTCTTATTCATAATGAAATTAAGGTACCCGTCATTGAAACGTTTATTAATTTCATACTCTGAGCAGGAAGTTATACTCTCGAGAAAGGCGGTGAAGTTGGCGGAAGGTACGGCCTTCGGTAAAACGTTTGTCCTTATATAAATTGGTAACGCTCTCAAACAATTTGACGCTCTACCCCAATAGTCAAGCCGCAAATTAAGGTGTCTATTGCCAAAACTTTTCGGCAGACTTCCTCCAGGAATATCCGGTTTGACTCATCGATCCACAGGGTAGGTGCAGCTATTGACCTAACCGTTCGTCTCTCACAATAGGTGGTAACGTTCTCGAGCGGTTTGACACTCCATCTTTTTATTCATGCATGAAATCAAGGAGTTCGATACTAAAATATATTCTAGTTCGTACCTCTGAAGACGAAGTTATAATCTCGATATAGCTGGTCAGTTTTCGGACATTACCACCCACCTTGAGATTCGAATTGCTAAGCAAATATCTACACATATCCTGCGATTCCAAGGGGTAATCCGCGAGTAAATCCGCGGGACGGTATTGGCACTAGGCACATTTGTTCACGGTATGATTACAGTGTCAAACCATAGTAGATCGTTAACAATTTGTATATAGTCGTTCCTCTTGCCAAAGACCTTATCTTACGAGAACCTAATATGCCGGATCGAGAGTATAACTTCGGGTTCAGAGAAACATATTAGTTTATATTTCAGTGACAGGCACGCTTATTTCAAGTATCGTGTATTTCATATAATTATAAGGTCGAGGGCTAAACCTTTCGAAATCGGAACCACTTTCCTTGAGACTCGAACGGCTGAGTCAATAGCTTCACCTTTCCTTGTGATTCCGAGAGTCACACCAGGTTTTCCGGGAGTTAATCTGCTGCGCTGTATTGGCATCAAACACCATATTTCACGTTATAAATATTAATGTCCAGAGTTAAAACGCTGTTGAACGTTACGAATTAGTATAGGGTCTATCTTTTTACCGAACGCCTTACCTTCCGAGAAGATAACACGCCGTATGGTGAATATAACATAGTTTTGAAACAAGCCAAATAGTATCCATTTGTTTGTCGGCCACCATAATTTCCTGTATGGATTAGAAGATGTAGTGTCCATGCGATCGGGAACGTGACCACGTTCGTTGAGAGTCCAACGGCTAAGTCAATAACTCCACATATCCTCCGATTCGGAGCATCAAACCAGGTACTCTGGGAATAAGTGCGCGGAGCAGTATTGGCAATAGACAACTTAAATCACAGTTGGAGTATTAATGGAGACCGCCAAACCGTTGTACAACGTTCCCTATTTGTATGGCGTCAAAAACTTTACTGATAGCCTTAACTTCGAATGAAGCTAACCTGCAGATTCGAGGGTATAACTTCGAATTCAGAGAAGGATATTAGTATTCATTTCAGTGAGGGGCGCCTTAATTTCATGTATTAATTAGAATATCGAGTGTCAAACCGACCGACATCGTTACCGTCTTCTTTGACAGACAAACGGCGGAGGCATTAGCTACACCTATAGTTAGAATTCCGAGAGTCAACCTGGAATTCCAGGACTAAATGCGCTGAAAATTGTTGGCAATAAACACCGAAATTCTCGGCACGATTATTGAGGTTGAGAGTCAAACCGTCGGGGATCATTACCAATTGGAATAAAGTCATTCCTCTTAACCTATAACGTACATACCGAGAAGGCAATCCGCCGTAGCGATTGTCCTGCATCGGGTTCGCAGAAACGTATTAGTAGACATTACATAAGGCGGATAGGTTAATTTCATGTAACAATAGGAAGATCTTGTGACAAACCGATCGACAAAGGTACCAGCTTCTTCGAGAGTCGAACGGCTGAGTCAATAGCATCATTTATACTTGTGATTCCGAGAGTCAAGCCTGACATTGCAGGAGTAAATCCGCTGAAAATTATTGGACATAGACACCTCAATTCATGGTATGGATATTAAAACAGACCGACAAACCGATGTAGAACGACAGCCATTGGTATAGAGTCAAACACTTTACCGACAGTCGTTCCATCGGAGAACATAACCCGCAGTTTCGAGAGTATGACTCAGTGTACAGAGAACGAAATTAGTAAACATTTTAGTAACGGGCACCTTAGTTTCAATTATAGCTTTGAATCTCGAGCATCAATCCGCTCGAGACCGTTACCATAATCTTTGCCTGGCGAACGGCTAAGTCAATACCTTCACCTATTCCAAGATTTCAAGAGTCAAACCATTTATTCCTGGAGTAAATCCGCTGAACCGTATTGGCAATAGACACCATAATCTACGGTTTGATTATTAACGTAAAGCATCAAGCCGTTGCAGAACGTTACATATTCGTATAAGGTCATTATTTTTACCGAACACCTTACCTTCCGAGAACCTAACACGCTGTAGCGTGTGTCTTGCTCAATGTTCACGGAAACAAATTAGTTGACATGTTAGCAGACGGGCACCACATTTTCATGAACTAAAAGCAAAATCGAGAGTCAAACCGTTTGAAAACGGTACCAACTTCTTTGGGAGTCGAACGTCTATGTCAATAGATTCAACTATCCTGTGACTCAGATAGTCAAATCATGCATTCCGGGAGTGAATCCGCTCCACAGTATGGGCAATGGACACTTTCAATCACGGCTTGAATATCATAATAGAGCGTCATATCGTTTGAGGACGTTACCATACTCTTGATGAATCGAGCTGATATGTCAATAGTTTCACCTATACATTGATTCGGAGAGTCAAGCTAGTTATTCCCGGAGTAAAGCAGCGAAACAGTATTGGCAATAGACACTGTAATTCACGGTTTGAATATTAAAATTGAGCGTCACGCCGTCTGAGAACATAACTATTTGTTATAAAGTCAAACGTTTTACCGAAGGGCGTACCATACGCGAGCCTCACCCGCTTCATTGAGAGTATAACTGCGTGCTCAGAGATGCAAATTAGTACACATATTGGAGTCGGGCACCTTAATTTCATGTATGAAATATAATCGTCGATGGTCAATCTCAGCGAGAACAATCCCACCGTCTTTGAGGATCGACCTGCTATGTCAATAGGAACACCTACCCGGTGATTCCGAAAGTCAAACCTGGTATTCCGGGTGTAAATCCACGGCACAGGTTTGGCATCAATCACCTTAATTCACGGATTGAATATTAAAGCAGAGAGACAAGTCGATTGCGAACAGTACCAATTTCTATAAAGTCAAACGTTTTACCGACAACATTACCTTCCACGAGCATCGCTCGCTTCATCGAGAATATAATTTCGTGTTCAGACATTGAACTTATTATTCATTTCAGTGACGGGCCCGTCAACTTCATGTAGTGTTTAGAAGATCGAGGGTCAATGCGTTTGAGGACGGTATTACCTTTTGTGAGGGCCGAACGGCTAAGACAGTAGCTTTACCTATCCGGTGATTCCGTGAGTAAAACTAGGCATTCCGAGAGTAAATCCGCTAACCAGCATTGGCAACAACAACCTCAATTTACTGTTCGAATATTAATGTGCATGGTCAAACTATTGTAGAACCATGCATACGGGTATGGTGTCATACGTTTTATTGAAGTCCATACCCTTCGATGAGCTAACCCGTGGCACCGAGAGTATAACATGGTGTTCATAGGGTCCAATCAGTAGACTTCCTAGACTGGAGCACCATAAGTTCATGTATGAATTAGAAGATCGAGTGCCAAACGGTTCGAGAACGTTACCACCTCCTGTGAGAGACGAACGGCTAAGTCAATAGCTTCACGTACCCTGTGATTCGCAGAATCAAAACCAGGTGTAAGTACGCGGAACAGTATTGGCAATAGACACCTAAATGCACAGTTTGAATATTAATGGAGGACGTCAAACCGTTGTAGAATGTTCCCCATTGGTATCGAGTCAAACACATTACCGATAGCCTTAACTTCGGATGAAGCTACCCTGCCGATTCGCGGGTATAACTTCGTGTTCAGAGAACGAATTTAGTATTCATTCTAGTGTCGGTACCGTAACGTCATGTATGAAATAGAAGGTCGAGTGTCAAACCTCTAGAGAACGAACCCACCTTCTTTACGGGACGAACGGTTAAGTCAATAGCTTCACCTATCCTGATACTTCGATAGTCAAACTAGGTACTCCGGAGACAATCCGATGAACAGTATAGGCAGTAAACACCTTATCTCGCGGTATGAAAATTAAAGTACATGCTTTAACCATTGAAGAACATTAGCAATTGCTATAAAGTGAGCCATTTTAGCAACTACCTTACCTTCCATGAACATATCACGCTGCACCGAGTGTGTTGCTTAATGTTCACGGATACAAATTAGTTGACATTTTAGCATACGGATGCCCTATATTCATGTATGTATAGAAAAATCGACAGTCAACCCGTCCAGGAACGCTGCCACCTTCTTTGAGGATCGAACAGCAAGATCAATAGATTCGCCCATCCTGTGATTCCTAGAGCTAAACCAGGTATTCCAGGTGTAAACACGCTACACAATATTAGCAATAGACAACTCAAGTCGCGGTATGAATATTGCAGCTGAGAGTCAAGCCGTGGAAGAATGTTACCAATTCGTACAATGGCATTCTTCTTGCAGAATACCATACCTTTGGAGAACCTAATCCGCTGTAGCGAGTGTCTGACTTAATGTTCACCGAAACAAATTAGTAAACACTACAGCATGCGGACACGTTATTTTCATACATGAATATGAAAATCGAGCGACAAAGAGTACGAGAACGGTACCAGCATCTTTTAGAGTCGAACGGCTAAGTCCACAGGTTCAGCTATACCGGGATTCCGAGAGCGAAAACGAGGTACATCGGGAGCAAATGCCCTGTACAGTAGTGGCAATAGACACACTAATTCAGGGTGTGAAAATGAAGGTACGGAGTCAAACCGCAGGAGAACGTTACCTATTCCTATAGACTTAGCTCGTTGCAGAAGGGCTTACCTTCCGAGAAGTTAACCCGCTGTATCGAGAGCATAACTTCGTGTTGAGAGAAGCAAATTGGTTTACATTTTACTGACCGGTACGTTAGTTTCAGGAATCAATACGTAGATCGAGTGTCATACCGTTGGAGAACGATACCTACTTCTTTGAGCGTCATAAGGTGATGTTAATAGCTTCACATACCCTGCGATACCGAAAGACAAACCAGATATTCCTGGAGTAAATGCGCTGTAGAGAATTGGCAAAAATAGACGCCTCAATTCACGGTTTGAATATTGAACCAGGCCGTCAAGCCGGTGTAGAGCATAAACTATTCGTGTGGGGTTAAATGTATTACAAAATGTCTTACCCTCCGGAAAACTGACACGCTGTATCGTGAGTATAGGACCGCGTTCAGAGATACGAGCGGGCATACAATTTAGACACGGTCACCTTCATTTCATACATGAATTGGATGATCGAGGGTCAATCCTTCCCAGAACGTTACCACCTTCTTTGAGTGTCGAACGGATAAGTCAATAGCTGCACCTATCCTGTGATTCCGGCAGTCAAACCAGATGATCCGGAAGTAAATGCGATGTACAGCTTGTCCATTAAAATAGTGCGTCAAACAGTTTGAGAGTGTTACCAATTGGTATAAAGTCAAGCGTTTTACCGATGGTGTTAACTTCCGCCAACCTCAACCGCTACATCGAGGGAGCAACTTCGTGATCAGAGAAAGAAGTTAATATTGATTTCAGTGACGGGCACCATGACTTCATGTATGCATTATGAGATGGAGAGTCAAACCGTTCGAGAACGTTACCACCTGTTTGAGAATCGAACGGCTAATTCAACAACTTCACCTATCGTGTGGATCCGAGAGTCAAACTAGGTATTCCGGGAATGGGACGGGTGAACAGTATTGGCATAAGACACCTTAGTACACCGTACGAATATCAAAGTACAGTGTCAAACTGTTGTAGAACGTTACATATTGGCATGTAGTCAAACTGTTTACCGAAGTCCTTACTTTCGGATAAGCTAACACGCTGTATGGCGAGTATAACTTCGTGTGCAGACAAGCCAATTTGTATCCATTTTAGTGATGGGCTCCATATATTCATGAATGAATTAGATTATCGATGGATAAACAGTTCCAGAACGTCACCACCCGCTTTAAGAGTCGAAGGGCTAAGTCAATAGCTTCGTCTATCCTGTCATTCGAAGAATCAAGCCAGGTATTCCTGGGGTAAATCCGGTAAACAGTGTTGCCAATAGACATCTTAACTCACAGTTTGAATGTTAAAGCAGACCGTCAACCCGTTGTAGAACTCTACTCATTGGTATGGTGGCAAACCTTTCACTGAAAGCCTTACCTTCCGAGAAGCTAACACGCCGTACTTAGAGTATATCGTCGTGTTCACTAAAACACTGTGATCCACATTTCAGTAACGTGCACCTTAATTTCATGCATGAATTAGAAGATCGAGGGACGAACGGTTCAAGAACGTTTCCACACCCTTTGAGGTTAGAACGGCTAAATCAATTGCTTCATCTATTCTGTGACTCCGGGAGTGAAACCAGTTAATCCGGTAGTAAATCAATTATTCACAATCGGAAACAGACCACTTAACTGACGCTATGAATAATGAAGTACCGAGTCAATCCCTAGTTAAACCTTACCTATTAGTATACAGTTAAACAATACTGAAGGTCTTGGCTTCCGAGGATCCATACCACTGCATCGGGAGTCTACCCTCGTATTTGCAGAAACACATTAGTATGCACTTTAGTGACGGGCACCTTAAATCCATGTACGAATCGTGAGTCAAACCGTTCGATATCGATACGGCCATCTTGGAGAGTCGAACGGCAAGGTCAATATCTTCGCCCAAACATTGATGCTGAGAGTTAAAACACGTGCTCCAGGATATAATCCGCTAAAGAGTGCTGGCAATTGACAACTTAGTTGACGGCAGGATTCTTAATGTTGCGAGTCAAACTGCTGAGAACATTGCCAATTGGTATATAGACATTCTTTTTACTGAATGCCTTACCTTCCGAGAACATAACCAGCTGTATCACGAGTATAACTTCACGCTGACAGAAACAAATTAGTATTCATTTTGGTGACGGCACCTCAACTTCACGTATGAATTAAAAGATAGAGTGTAAAACCGTTCGATAACGTTACCACCTTAGTTGAGAATCGAAAGCCTTAGTTATTACCTTCACATGTCTTGTGATTCCGTAAGATAAACCAAGTATTCGGGGTGTAAATACACTCACCAGTGTTGGGAATAGACACCTTTAATCACTGTTTGATTATTAAAGCGGAACGACAAACCGTTGTAGGGTCAAACATATTACTGATAGCTCTATCACCGGAGAAGCTAACCCGACATATGAAGAGTATAACATCGTGATCAGAAGCAGAAATTAGTAATCATTTCAGTGACGAGCACCTGATCTTCATGTATGAATTCAAAGATCGACGGTCAAGCATTTCGGAAACGTTACCGCCTTCTTTGAGAGTCGAACGAATAAATCAATAGCTTCACCCATCCAGTGATTCGGACAGTCAATTCAGGTATTCCGGGAGTAAACCTGGTGATATGTATTGGTAATAGGACCCTTAATTCACGGTTTGAATATTAAGGTGGAGCGGAAAACCACTGTAGAACGCTACCTATTCGTATAGGATCAAGCTTGGTACCGAAGGCCGTACCATGCCTTAGTTCATGGAACCAAATACTAGACATTTTAAAGAGGAGAACGTTAATTTTATGAATGAGTTAGAAGATCGAGTCTCATCGTTCGAGTTCGTTAGCACCTCCTGTGAGAGCCGAACGGCTAATTCAACAGCTTCATCTACCCAGTGATTCGGACAGTCAAACCAGGAATTGCTGGAGTAAATCCGCTGAACATTACTGCCAATAGACACGATAATTCACGGCATGAATAGTAAGGAAGAGCGACAAACCGTTTGAGAACATTACCAATTGCTATAAAGTCAAACACATTACAGATGGTCTTACCCACGAAGAAGCAAACTCGCCGTTTCGAAAGCATATCTTCGTGTCCAGTAAAAGAAATTGGTCATCGCTTCAGTGACGGGCACCGTAACTTCATGTATGCATTAATACATCGAGTGTCAAATCGTTCGAGAATGTCAACACCTTCTGTGAGAGTCGAACGGCTATGTCAGCATGTTCACCCATCCTTTGATTCGCAGAATTAAACCAGGTATTCCGGGCGAAAGTCCGCTGATGAGTTTGGCAATATACACCTTTTTCCGCGGTTTGAATATTACAGTACAGTGTAAATCCGTTTGTGATCGTTACCAGTTGATATAAGGTCAAACATATTGCCGAAGCCCTCACCTTCCGAGAACCTAACCCGCTGTATCGAAAGTATAATTTCGAGTTCAGAGGAACAAACTAGTACACACTTGTGTGACGGGCACATCAATTTCATGTATGAATTAGATTATCGAGAGTCAAACCGTTGGGGAATGTTTCCACCTTTCTTGAGAGTCGCCCGGCTAAATCAGTGGCTTCACCAAACCTGTTAATCCGTTAGTCAAACTTGGTATTTCTGGGGTCAATCCTCTGTACACTATTGGCAATGGACACCTTAATTGACAGTTTGAATATTAAAGTATAGCGTGAAACCGCTTGAGAGTGATTCCAATCGGAATAAAGTAAAACGTTTTACCGAAGATCTTACTATCCGCGAACCTCTCCCGCTTCATCGAGAGTATAACTTCGTGTTCAGAGAATGAAATTATTCTTCATTTCAGGTACGGGTACCATAACTTCTGTATAAATTATGAGATCGAAGGTGAATCGGTTAGAGAACGTTACCACCTTCTCTGAGAGTCGAACAGCTAACTCAATCGCTTCACCTATCCTGTAAATCAGAGAGTCAATCCAGAAAGTCCGGGAGTAAGTGCGCTGCACAGTATTGCCAATAGATACCTTAATTCGCGGAGCAAATGTTAAAAAAGAGCATCATACAATGCACGATCGTTCCTAATTGCTATATGGTCTAACGATTTACCGAATGCCTTATCGTCCGAGAAGCTATCACGCAGCATCGAGAGTATAGCTACGTGTCTGGGGAAACAGATTAGTATACACTTTAGTGACGGCACCTTAAATTCATGTATGAATTAGAATATCGATGTTCAAACCGAACAAGAATGTTACCACCATTTTGAGAGACAAATGGTTAAGTCTATTGCTTCACTTACCTGTGATTCGGAGGGTCATACCAGGATATCCGGAAGTAAGTCTGCTGAAGATTATTGGAAACTGACACCTGAATTCGCGGTATGAATATTAATGTTGAGAGACAAGACGACGTAGAAAATTACCAATGCGCATAAAATCATTCCTTTTACTGAATATCATACCATCCAAGAACATATCCCGTAGTATCGAACGTCCTGCTTAATGTGCCAGGTAACAAATCAGTAGACATTTTAGCGGACGAACTCCACATGTTTGTGTATAAATATCAGCATGCAGAATCAAAGCGATCGAGATCGTTACCAATTGGTATATAGTCATAACGATATATCGATGGCCTTACCGTTGGACAAGCTAACCCGCCATTTCGAGAGTATAACTTCGTGCTCAGAGAAAGAAATCAGTCTTCATTTCAGTGACGCGCACCTTAATTTCATGAAAGAATTAGAAGATCGAGGGTAAAACATTTCGGAAACGTTACCATCATACTTTAGAACCGAAGGCCTTAGTTATTAGTAACACCTACCCTATGATTCCGAGATTCAAACCAGGTATTCCGCGTGAAAATCCGCAGAACAGTGTTGGCATTAGACATTCTAACTCACGGCTTCAATATTAAAGTATAGCGTCAAACCGTTTGAGAGTACTGGCAATTAAGTATGAAGTAAAGCACATTAAGGATGGCCTTACCATCGGAGGTTCAAGCTCGCAGAATCGGGAGAATAACACCGCGTTCAGAGGAACGAATTAGTATACATTTTGGTGTCCGGCACCTTAATATCATTTGCGAACTAGAATCGTGAGCGTCAAACAGTTCGACAACGATACCACCTCTGTGAGGGACGAACGGCTCTGTAAATAGCATTATATATACTGTGATTCCGAGTGTCAAATCAAGAATTCCCGGAGTAAATCCGCTGAACAGTATTGGGAACACACACTATAATTGACGGAATCAATATGAATGTGCAGAGTCTAGCTGTTGTAGATCGATACATATTGGCACACAGTGAAACATATACCGATACCCTTACATTCCGAGATCCAAACTCGCTGCATCGTGGGTGCATCTTCGTGTTTAGCAAAAAGCCTTAGTATATGTTTCAGTGACGGGCAACTTAATTTCACGAATGAAATCGAATATCGAGGGTCAAACCGTTGGGGAACGTTACCACCTTCTGTGACAGAGGATCGGATATGTCAATAGTTTCACGTACCCTGCGATTCCCTGAGTCAAACGAGGTATTCCGAGAACAAATCCGCTGAAGAGTATTGGCATCAGAAACATTATTCACGTTATGAATATTAAAGTAGATTGCCAGACCGCTCAATAACGTTACCAACTGGTATGACGTCATAATCTTTATCGCAAACCATAGCTTCCGAGAACATAACCCGCTGTATCGTGGGTATAAATTCGGATTCAGAGAAAAAAATTAGTATTGGTTTCAGTAACGAGCACCTTAATAACATGTATGAATTAGAACATGGAGGGTCAAACCCTTCGAGACTGTTACCACCTTCTATGGTAAGCTATTCGGCAAACGTTTGACCTTATGGGAAGTGGTAACGATCTACAAAGGTGTGGTGGCCCGCGTTAATATTTATGACGTGTATAAAGGTATCTATTGCCAATACTCTTCAGCAGATTTGCTTCACGAATACCTGCTATGACTCTCGCAAGCACCGGATATGTAACGCTATTGACTTAGACTTTCGCTTCTCAAAGGCGGTGGTAATGTTGTCGAACGGTCTGAACCTCGCTCTTCTATTTCATACATGACATTACTATGCCCGTCACTAAAATGTATACTAATTTGCGCCGTCGATCACGAAGTGTTACTGTTGATACAGCGGGATACGTTCTTGGAGGGTAAGGCCATCGGTAAAAAGATTGACTCTATAGCAAATGGTAACTGGCTACAACGGTATGATTCTGTGCTTTAAATCTTATACTGTGAAATAGACATGTCTAGTGCCAAAACTGCTAAGCGTATTTACTCCCGGAATACATGGTTTAACACTCGGATTCACAGGGTATATGAAGCTATTGACTTAGCCGCTCGAGCTTCTATGAAGGTAGTGTCGTTCTCTAACGGTTTGAACATCGATCTTCTATTTCAAATATGAAATTCAGCTGCTCGTCACTTAATTGTATACTAATTTCTTCCTCTGGAAACGAAGTTTTACCCATGATTTCTCTATTCGTATATGTAAATAAGGTGTCTGTCATTAAAATGTATACTAATTTGTTTCTCTCAACTCGAAGTTATAATCTTGATACAGCGAGTCAGCTTCTTGGAAGGTAATGCCTTCGGTAGAAAGTTTGACTCTATAGCAATAGGTAACGTTTCGCAACATTATGACGGTATGTTTTAATATTCATACCCTGAATTATTATGTCTGTTGCCCATATTGTACGGCGCATTTAATTCCGGAATAACTAGTATGACTCTCAGAATCTCTGGATAGGTGAAGCCATTCTATTAGCCGTTCGTCCCTCACAGAGGGAGGCAACGTTCTCGAGCATTTTGGCCCTCAAACATCTAACTCATACATGAAGTTCAAGTTCCAGCCACTGAAATGAATACTACTTTCTTTCTGTGAAAACGAACTTATACTCTCTACGAAGCCGCTGAAGTTCGCGGAAGATGAGGCCTTCGCTATACCATTTAATTTTATAGCATATGGTACCTTTCTCAAACGGGTTGGCGCCATATTTTAATATTCAAATCTTGAATAAATGTGTCTATTATCAATAATGTTCAGCGGAATTACTTCCGGTATGCCTAGTTCGACCCTCGGAATCACAGGACTGGAGAAGATGTTGACTTAGCCCGTCGAGTCTCAATCAAGGTGGTGACGTTCTCGAGCGGCTTGACCCTCGATTTCTATATTTATTCACGAAAGTGTGTTCTCCGTCTGCTAGTATATCTACTAATTTGTTTCCGTGAACAATAAACAAGACACTCCTTACAGCGGGTTTGGTTCTCGGAGAGTAAAGTACTGGGTAAAGGGAATGACTTTGCACCAATTGTTAAATACTTACCGACGGTTTGACTCACTAGCTTAATTATTCAGTACTGTAAATTAAGGTGTCTATTGGGAATACTGTGGAGCGGATATACTCCTGGAATATCTGGTTAGACTTTGGGATCCACTGGATACGTGAAGCTATTGACATGGCTGGGCGATTGTCAAAGAGGGTGTCAAAATCTCGAACGGTTTGACGCGCGATCTTATTGGTGCGCGCAATTAAGGGGCGGATCACTAAAATAAATACTTCTTCAATTCTCTGAACTCGATGTTATACTGTTGAAACAGCCGGCTAGGTTCTCGCAAGGTAAGGCCTTCGGTATGAAGTTTTACTCTATACCAATAGGTTACGTTCTTCAACGGTTCTACAACGGAAATGTGCGCCTATTGAATTAGCCATTTGTCTCTAAAACAAGGTGGTAACGTTCTCGAACGGCTTGACCCTCGATCTTCTTATTCATGCATGAAATTAATGTGCTCGCCACAAAAATGTATACTAATTTGCTTCTCTGAACACGAATATATAATCCCGATACGCGGGGTTTGCTTCTCAGAAAATAAGGCCTGCGCAAAAACTCGGGCTATAGAGCAATCGGTAACATCCTATAAGAATATGACGGTCTGCTTTAATATTCATAGCGTGAATTAAGGTGTCTATTGCCAATTCTGTTCAGCGGATTTACACCCGGAATATCTGGTTTGACCTTCGGAAGCACAGGAGATGGGAAGCTATTTACTTGGGCGTTCGTCTCTCACAGTAGGTGGTAGCGTTCTCAAAACGGTTTGACGCTCTACCGTAACATTCAAACCGTGAATTAAGGGGTATATTGCCAATACTCTTCAGCGGATTTAGTATATGATTGATTACCTGGTATGGCTCTCGGAAACACAGGATATCTGAAGCTATTGTCATGGCCGTTTAACTCTCAAAGACGGTGGTGTCGTTCTCGAACGGTTGGCCCGCGATCTTCTAGTTCAATCATCAAATTAAGCTGCCCGTCACTAAAATGTATACTAGTTTGTATCCCTGAACATGGCGTTATTCCCTCGATAAAGCGGGTTAGTTTTTCGGAGGGTAAAGCCTTCGAGAAAAAGTTTGAATGTATACGAATAGGTATCACCTGCATCGGTTTGACGCTATACGCTAATATACAAACCGTGATTTAAAGTGTCCATTGGCAATACTATTCAGCGGATTTATTCCCGGAAAACATGGTTCGACTTTCGGTATCACAGTATAGGTGTAGCTAGTGACTTTGCCGATTGTACTTCCAACGAAGGTGGTATCGTTCTCTACCGTATTGACCCTCGATATTGATGTTTGTACTTGTGAATGTAGTGTGCGTCAGCTAACATGTCTACTAATACGTTTCCGTGAACATTAAGCATGACACACGCTGCAGCGGGTTAGATTCTCTGAGGCTAAGGTATTCGGAAAAAAGAATGACTATATGTGAATTTTTGTCTTCCTTCCACGGTTTGACTCTCTACTTTCTTATTTATACCGTGACGTAAGGTGAACATTTCCAATGATGTTCCGGGCGTTTACTCCCGGAATACATGGCTCAGCCCTCAGAATCACAGGTTAGGTGAAGATATTGACTAAGCCGTTCGACCCTCACAGTCGGTGGTACCGTTCTCGAAGGGTTCGATCCTAGATTTTCTAATTAATACATGCAATCTAGTTGCCCGGCAGTAAATTTTGTAATAATTTGTTCCTCTGTACACGATGTTACACTCCCGATAAAGCGGGTTAGACTCTCGGATAGTAAGGTCTACGGCACAACGTTTGTCTTTATATTGTCTCAAGCGGTTTGACGCCGTACATTAATATTTAAACCGTGAATTAAGATGTTAATTGCCAATACCTTTCAGTGTATTTTCTCCCGGAATACGTGGCTTGTTTCTCGTAATCACAGGATAGGTGTTGCTATAGATTTAGATGCGCCACACTCAACGAAGGTGATAACGATATCGACCAGATTGACAATCGACCTTCTAATTCATACATGAAATTAAGGTACCCGCCATTAAAATGTCTACTAATATTGTTTCTCTCAACACAAAGTTATACCCACGATACAGCCGGTTATGTGCCCGGAAGGTAAGGTATGCAATAAAGGATATGACTTTATACAAATACGTAACATTCTCAAACGGTTTGACTTTTTACTTTAATATTCATGCCGTGAATTAATGTTTCTGCTGCCAATACTGCTCAGCGGATTTACTCCTGGAATACCAGGCTTGCCGCTTGGAATCATAACTACGAGTGAAGCTGTTGACTGAGCTTTTCGAATCTAAGGGAAAGTGGTAAAGTTCTCGAAAGGTTTAACACTGGATCTTCCCATTGATGCATGAAATTAAGGTGCTGTCGCTAAAATGTGACCAAGCGTACATCTCGGATAACGATGTCATACGCTCGATACAGCGGGTTAGGTTCTAGGAAGGCAAGGTATTCGGTAAATATTATAACTTTGTAGCAATTGGTTATGTTCTCCACAGGATTGACTCTCTACTCTGATATTCAAACCGGGGAACAGGGTGTCTATTGCTCATACTGTTCAGGGGATTTACTCCTGGACTGTCAGGCATGACTCTCGGTATCACAAGTATAGGTGAAGCTATTGACTACGCCGTTAGAGTCACAGAGATGGTGGTATCGCTCCCGTATGGTTTGACACAAGATTTTATAATTGATACATGAAATTAAGGTTACTGTTGCAATAATGTATACTAATTTGTATCTCTGATCACTATGATTTGCAGTTGATACAGCAGATTTTGTTCTCGGAGGGTGAGATCTTCCGTAAAACGTTTGATATAATACCATCTGGAAACATTCAGAACCGGTTTCACACTCTACTTCAATGATGAATCCATGAATTAAGGTGTCTGTTGCCAATAGTGTACAGCAGATTGACTCCTGATATACCTAGTGCGACTGTCGGAACCACAGGATTTGTGAAACTATTGACTCAGTCGTTCGACTCTCAATGAGCGTGGTGACGATATCGAACGACATGACACACGATCTTCCAATCCATATATGAAAATAAAGTGTGCTTCTGCTATAATGTCTACTCATTTGTTTCCGTGAGCAATAAGCATGACAATCACTGCAGCGAGTTTGGTTTTAGGACGGACATGTATTCGGTATAAAAATGACTGTATACCAATTGGTAATGCTCACAAACAGTTTGACGTTCAACTTTAATATTCATACCGTGAATTCAGGTGAATATTGCGAATACTGTACAGCGCATTTGCAGCGGAAATATCTGGTTTAACTTTCGGAATCACAGGATATGTGAAGCTATTAACTTTGCCGTTCGCCTCTCATGGAGGAGGTAACTTTCGCGTACGGTCACTGAAATGAATACAAATTTCTTTCTTAGAGCACCAAGTTATACTCTCGATACAGCGTGGTAATATTTCGGATGGTAAGGTCTTTAGATATGCGTTTGACTTTATATGAATTTCTATCGTTTCCAAACGGTTTGACACTGTATATTGATATTCAAACCTGGAAGTAATGTGTTTATTGCCAATACTATTCATCGGATTTACGCCTGGAATACCCGGTTTGACTCTCGGAAGCACATGGAATGGTGATGCTGTAGATTTAGGTGTTCGTCTCTCACAGATGTTGGTACCTTTCTCTATCGTCTTGACTCCCGGTTTTGGTAATTATTCATGAAAATATGGTGTCCGTCCGATAAAATGTCTAGTACTTTGTTTCCGTGAAGATTAGGCTGGACACTCGCTACAGCGGCTTAGGTTCTCGGAAGGTAAGGTATTCGGTAAAAGGAATATCTTTATATGAATTGGTAATTTTCACCGACGGTTTGACTCCGTACATTAATATTCATAACGTGAATCAAGGCAATACTTTCCAATACTCTTCAGCGGACTTACTCCCGGATCACCATATTTTCCTCTCAGAATTACAGGCCGTGCGAACCTATTGACCTTGCCGTTCGAACCTCAATGGTGGCGGTAACGTCTTCGAACGGTTTGACGGTCGATATTCTCATTCATATATGAATTTAAGATGCCGTCACTAAAATTCTCACTAATTCGCCCGCTGATCACGTTGATATAACTATCAATGTAGCGTGTGAGTTTGTCGGAAGACAATGTCGTAGGTAAAACGATTGACGTCATAGCAATGGGTAACGTCCAGAAACGATTTGACGCTATATTTTAATATTGAAACCGTGAATTAACGAGCCCATATACCATACTCATCAGCGGACTTACTCCCGGAATACATGGTTTGAATCGCGGAATAACAGGATTGCTGAAGCTGTAGACTTAGCCGCTCGGCACTCGAAGATGGTGGTATCGTTCTCGAAAGGGTGGACCCCTGTCCTTAAAAACCATACAAGAAATGAAGGAGTCCGTAAATAAAGTTTATGCTAATGTGTTGCACTAAACACGTAGCTATACTCTCGATATAGCGGGTTACATTCTCGGAATGTAAGGCCCTCGGTAAAAGGTTTGACCCTATAGGCATAGGCATAGCTTTATAACAGTTTGACGGTCTGCCTTAATATTCATACCTTTTTCTATGGTGTCTATTGCCAATATCGTTCGGGGCATTTAGTCGCGCAGTTCATTGCTTGACGCTCTGAATCACAGGATAGGTGATGCTGTTGACTTAACTGTTCGAATCTCAAGGACGATGGTAACGTTCTCGAACGGTTTAGCACTCAATCTTCAAAATAATACAAGAAATAAGGGCTCCGGTCACTAAAATGTATACTAATAAGCTTCTCTGAATAAGAAATTAACCGCTCGATAATGCGAATTCGGCTCCACGGAAGGTAAGGCCGTCGGTAACTCGTTTGCCTTTACAGAAATTGTTTACGATCTACAAGTGTTTGACTGTGTATTTTAATATTTATATAATGAATAAAGGTGCCTCCTGCCAATGCTCTTCAGCGGATTTCCTCCTGGAATACCTGGTTTGAGTCCCGGAGCCACAGGTTACGTGTAGCTATTGACTTAGCCGTGCGGCTCTCGTTGAAGCTGTTAAAGTTCTGGAATAGTTTACCTCTCGATCATCTAAGTCATTCATGAAATTAAGGTGCCTGTCACTTAAATGTATACTAATTCGTTCCTCAGAACATGAAGCTATACTGTCGATACAACGGATTAGCTTCTCGGACGGTTATGTCTTCGGTAATACATTTCGCGTTATAGCATCAGGTAACGTTCTCAAGCTGCTTGACACTCAACTATAATATTGAAACAGTGAACTAATATGAACATTGTCAGTAGTGTACAGCGCATTTACTACTGGTGTACATAGTGTGGCTCTCGGAACCACAGAATAAGCGAAGCTATTGACTCCGCCATTCGGCTATCAAAAAAGGTGGTAACGATCTCGAACGGTTTGACACTAGATCATCTAATTCAAACATCAAATTAATGTGCCAGTCACTAAAATGCATATTAATTTGTACCGATGATGACAGCGTTATACAATCGATACAGCGGGTTAATTTCTCGAATGGCAAGGTCTTCGGAAAACCGTTTGACGTTATGCTAAACGGTAACGTTCTCAAGCGGCTTCATGCTCTCCTTCAATATTCAAACCGCGAAGAAAGGTGTCCGCTGCCATTACTGTACCGCGGATTTACTCCTGATAAACCTAGCGTTACTCTCGGGATCACAGGACAGGTGAAACTATTGTCAGAGATGTGCGCTACTAGAAGAAGGTGGTAACGTTCTGGGTCAGTCTGCCTCCCGATCTTCTATTTCATACATCAAATTACGGTGCCGCCACCAAAATGTATACTAATTTGTTTCCCTCAACACGAAGTTATACTCATGATACAGCGGGTTAGGTTCGCGGAAGGTAAGGCCTTCCGTAAAAAGTTTGACACAACATCTATTGGTAATATTCTTCGACGGTTTGACTCTCTGCTTTTGTATTCATACATGAAATTAATGTGTGCGTCTGCCAAAATCTCAACTAGTCTGCTTTGATGAGCACTAAGCATGACACTCGCTGCAGCGGCTTTGGTTCTGGGAAGGTCAGGTATTCTGTAAATAAAATTAATTTATACCAATTCGTAATGTTCTCGACGGATTGATTCTCTACAACATTATTCATACCCTGACTTAATGTAACTGTTGTCGATACTGTATAGCGGATTTTCTACCAGAATACCGGGTTTGGCTCTCGAAATCACAGGATATGTGAGACTACTGGTTTAGCCGTTCGAATCCCAAAGAAGGAGGTCACGTTCCCCAACGCTTTGACACTCTATATACCATTTCATACGTGAAATTAAGGCGTCCGTCACTGAAACGTATACTTATGTGTTTTACTGAACACGACGATAAACTCTCGACACGTCGGATTAGCTTCTCGGATGGTGAGGTCTTCTGAAGAAAGTTTTACTGTATGGAAATAGGTAAAGTTCTACAACGGTTTGATTCTGTACTTCAATATATATACCGTGAATTATCGTGTCTAGTGCCAATACTGCTCAGCGGATCCACTCCAGTCATACATGATTTGACTCTCGGGGCCATAGGATAGGTGAAGCTAGTGACTTGGCCGTTCAAAACCCAATGAAGGTGGGTACGTTCTCGAATGGTTACAATCTCTATTATTCTATTCCTACAAGAAAATATGGTGTCTGCCAGTGAATATGTCTACTAATTCGTTTCCGTATGAACTAGGCATGACACTCGCCACAGCCGGTTACGTTCTTGGAAGGTAAGGTATCCAGTAAGAAGTATGACTTATACCACTTGGTAATGTTCTCCAACGGTTTGACTCCCTGCTTGAACATTCATACCGTGAATAC
>NIJG01000667.1:3508-31065 GCA_002201625.1 Euglossa dilemma | reverse complement strand
GGCCTGACGGCCTGCTTTAATAATCAAACCGTGAATTAAGATGTCAATTGCCAATACTCTCCAGCGGATTTACTTTCGTATTACCTGGTTTGACACTCGGAATCAGAGGACAGGTGAAGGTATTGACTTCTCCGTTCGGCTCTCAAAGGCGGATGTAACGTTCTCGAACGGTTTGACACATCGATCTAATTCATACATGAAATAAGTGTGTCCGACACTAAGATGAATTCTAATATGTTTCGCAGAACCCGAAGATATAATTTCGATACGGCGGATTAGGCTCTTTGAAAATAAGGCCTTCGATAATAAGAATGACTATATACAAATTGTTAACGATCTACAGAGGTACATTAGCATCCATACCCAGAATGAAAGTGTCTATTGCCAATACTCATCAGCGGATTCACTCCCGGAATAACTGATTTGGCTATCTGAATCATAGAATAGGTAAAGCTATTGATTTGTCTGTCCGACTCACAAAGATGGAGGGCACGTTCTCGAAGGGTTTGATTCTCGATTATTTTATTCATACATGAAATAAGGTTGCCCGTCACTATAATGTTTACTAATTTGTTTCTCCGATCATGAAGTCATACTCTCGCTACAGCGGGTTATATTCTCTGAAGGTACGGCCTTCGGTAAAAAGTATGTCTCTATACGAGTAGGTACGGCTCCACAAACCTGTGTCGCTCAACCTTATTATTCATACCGTGAATTAAGGTGTGTATTTCTAATACTATACAGCGGATTGTCTTCCGGAATACCTGGTTTGTATCGTGGAATCTCAGGATAGGTGAAGCTAGCCGTTCGACTCCCAAAGAAGGTGGGAACTTTCTCGAACGGTTTGACTCCTGATTTCCCTATTCCTTCATGAAGGTAAGGTGTCCGTCTGCTAAAATGTCTACTAACCTGTCTCTGTGAGCACTAAGCGTGACACTCGCTACTGCGTGATATGTTCTAGGTAGGTAATGCATTCGGTAAAAAGAAGGACTCTATACCAATTAGTAATGGTCTCCAACAGTTCGACTCCCTACTTTGATATTCATAACTTAAATTAAGATGTCCATTGCTTATCCTGAACAGCGGAATCAGTCCGCGTACACGCGGTTCGAATATCGGAATCACAGGATATGTGATGCTAATAACTTAGCTGTGCGAAGCTGACATAAAGTAGTATCGTTCTGGAACAGTATGCCTATCGATCTTCTAATTCATACATGGAATGGACGTGCCCGTCACTAAAATGAATAATAGGTTGTTTCCCTCAACACGAATTTAGACTATGGATGCAGCGGCATAGGATATCGGAGGGTAAGGTCTTCGGTAAAAATATTGACGATATACCAATAGGTAACGTTCGGCAAATATTTGACACTTCACTTTAATATTCGTACCGTGAATTAACGTGTCCATTGGTAATACACCTCTGTGGATTCTCTCCCGGAATACGTGGACTGAGCCTTGAAATCACAGGATAAGTATATCTATTAATTTAGCAGTTGGACTCTCGAAAAAGGAGGTAGTGTTCTTTCTCGGTTTGACCCACGATCTTCTTATTCATACATTAAATTAACGTGCCCGTCACTGAAGTAAATACCAATTTCGTTCTCTGAACACGAAGTTATACTTGAGATGACGCGGGTGAGGTTCGCGGAAGTTAATGTCTTTGGTAAAGCAACTGACTTCATAGCGGTTGGTAACGTTGTCAGTCGGCATGTCACTCTATTTTGATATTTAAACCTTGAATTATGGTGCCTATTACCAATACTGCTCAGCGGATTTACTCCAGGAATACCTGCTTTGATTCTCGGAATCGTAGGATAGGTGAAGCTATTGATGTAGCCGTTCGTCCATCACAGAAGGTGACAACGTTCTCGAACGGTGTGACACCCGATCTTCTAATTCATTCATGAATTTAACGTGCCTTCTCTTAATTGCATTGAAACGTATTTCTCTAAATACGAAGCTATTCTCTCAATACGGCGGGTTATTTTTTCGGAGGATACGGTCCTCGGTAATGCGTTTGGCCTTATATCAATTCGTAACGTTCTCAAACGATTTGGCGCTCTATTTTAACATTCTAACCGTGAATTAAGGTGTATATTACCAATACTGTTCAGCGTACTTACTTTCGGAATACTTGGTTAGATTCTCGATATCGCAGACTAGGTAAAGCTATTGACGTAGCCGTTCGTCTCTCACAGAAGGTGGCATCGTTCTCTAATAGTTTGACCACCGCTCCTCTAATTTATACGTGAAGTTAAGCTGCCCCTCATTACAAGGAATACTAATTTGATTCTCAGAACAGTAGGTTATACTCTCGATGAAGCGTGTCAATTTTTGGGAGGTAAGGCCATCGGTAAAGTGTTTGGCTTTATATGATCAGGTAACATTCTCAAGGTCTTTCGTGCTCTACTTTAATATTGAAACCGTGAATTAAGATGTCCATTGTCAATACTCTTCAGTGGGTATATTTCTGGTATACATAGTGTGACTCTCCGAACCACGGGATAGGTTACATCCCGTTATATAACATATAAGCTATATGTTATATGTGCCGTTTCACAAAGAAGGTGGTAACGTCCTCGATCGGTTTCATCCTCGATCTTCTCATTCATACATGAAATTACGGTGCCATTCGCAGCACAGTATACTTACTTCTACCTCTGAAGACGAAGTAATGCTCTACACACATCGCGTTAAGTTTACGGAGGGTAAGGTCTACTGTAAAACTTTTGACACCATCCCAATATGTCATCGTCTAGAAATGCTAGACTCAGTACTTTAATATTCTAACCGTGAACTAACGTCTCCATTGCCAATATTGTACAGCGGGCGAACTCCCGGAATACCTGGTTTGACTTTCTGAATCACATGGTAGGTGAAGCTATTGACATAGCCGAACGAATCTCAAGGCAGGTGGTAACGTTCTCGAACGCTTTAACTCTCGATGATGATATTTATACACAAACATGTGGAGTCAGTCCCCTAAAATGTCTACCAATTTATTTCTGTTAACATTAAGCAGGGCACTCGCTGCAGCAGGATTGAATCTCGGAAGGTAAGGTATTCAGATAAGGAATGAATCTATACGAATTGGTAATGTTCGCCGACGATTTGACGCACTATTTTAATATTCATACAGTGAATTATGGTGTCTATTGCCAATATGGATCATCGGATTAACTTCCGGAATTCCTGGTTTGACTATAGAAATAATAGGATAGGTGCACCTATTGAAATAGCCGTTCGTTTGGTAAAGAAGGTGGGATCGTTCTGGGATGGTTTGACTCTCGATTATTCTATTGATACATAAAAATATGGTTTCCGTCTACTAAAGTGTCTAGTAATTTGTTTCTGTGAGCATCAATCATGGCACTCGCTACAACGGGTTAAGTTCTTGGAAGGGAAGGCCTTCGGTCAATCGTTTGCCTACATTCCAATTGGCAACGCTCTCAATCGGTTTGACGTTCTACCTTAAAATTCAAATCGAAAATTAGAGTGTCTAATGCCAATACTGTAAAGCAGATTGACTCCTGGAATACCAGGTTTGACTTTCGGGAACACAGAATAGGTGAAACTACTGAATTATCCGTTTGAGCCGCAAAACAGACGGTAACGTTCTCGCAAGGTTGGGCACTGGATCTTCTAATTCATACATGAAATTAAGGTGCCAGTCACTACTATGTATACTTATTTGTTTCCGTTTACATTAAGCAACGCATCAGCTGCAGCGCATTTGGTTTTCGGTATGCATGGTAATTGATAAAACGTTCGACTTTAAACCAACTGGTAACGTTCACACGCAGTATCACGCTGTACATTGACATTCAAACCGTGGATTAATGTGTCCACAGCCGACAGTATACAGCGGACTGTCTCCTGGAATTCCATGCTCGGCTATCAGTATCAGACAGTTGTAGCTTTGGACTCAGCTGTTCGATATTCAGTGAGGGTCATAACGTTCTCGATAGGTTTGACTCTGGATCTTCTTATTCATAAATGAATTCAAGGTGCCCGTCACTAAAATGTATACCCATTTGTTTCTCTGAACGTGATATTATACTCACGATACTGCGCCTGATGTTCTCGGAAGGTATCGCACGCGAAGAAGAATATGACGTTATACCAATTGGTAACGTTCTCAAACGGTTTGACGCTCTATCTTATTATTTAAACCGTGAACTAAGGTATCTATTACAAAAACAGTTTTGCGGACTTACTCCCGGAATACCTGGTTTGGCCTCCGGAATAACAGCATAGGTGAAGTTATTGACACAGCCTTTCAACGCTTAATGAAGGTGGGATCGATCTCGAACGGTTTGACTCTCTATTATTCTATTCAGACATGAAAATAATAAGTCCGTTTGCTAAAATGTGTACTAATTTGTTTCCGGGAGCACTAAGCATTACACACCCTGGAGGGGCTTAGGTTCCAGGAAGGTAATGTATTGGGTAAAAAGAATGATTCTGTAAAAATTCGTAATGTTCTCCGAAGGATTGATCTTCTACAGTAATATTCAATCCATGAATGAAGATGTCTATTGTCAGCACAGTTCAGCGGACTTACACCAGGAATACCAGCCTTCAGTCTCGGAATCAAAGGACGGGTGAAGCTGTTGACTCAGGCGTTCGACTCTCAAAGAAGGTGGAAACGATCTCGAGCGGTTTGACAGCGGTATTCTTACACATACATGAAACAAAGTTGCGCGGCACGCAAATGTATACAAATTTCTTTCTCTTATCACGAAGTCATACTCTCGATACAAAGGGATACGTTCTCGGACGGTAACGTAGTCTGTAAAAAGAATGGCTTTATAATAATTCGTTATACTTGAAATTAAGCTGCCCTACCCTCATATGTATACTAATTTGTTACTCTTATTACGGAGTTAATCTCTCGATGGAGCGGCATACGTTCTCGGAAGTTAACGTAGTCTGTAGAAGGAATGACTATATAACAATTTGTAATATTCTCCGACTATTGGACTCTCTACTTTAATGCTCACACCGAGAATTTATTTATTCCTAAAGTGCCTGGCTTATTTCTCGGCATCCGAGGATAGGTGAAGATTTTAACGTAGCCGTTCGACTATAAAAGAAGGTGGTCACGGTCCCGAAACGTTTCATACTGGACCTTCTAGTTCATACATGAAATTATGATGACTATCACTAAAATGAACACCAGTTGGCTTTTCTGAACACGATGTCATACTCACCATACGGCGGATTAGCTTCTAGGAAGGTATGGCCATCGGTAAAAAGTTTGACTCAATACCAATTCGTAACGTTCTGCAATGGTTGTCGTTGGAATTTAAAATTTATACCATGCAATAAGGTGTATGATGCCAATAGTGTACAGCGCATTTACTCCCGGAATGCCTGGTTTGACTCCCGTTATCACGGAATATGTGAAGCTATTGACTTATACGTTCGACTATCTAAGAGGGTGGTTACGTTCGCCAAGGAATTGAATCTGGATATCTTTATTCAAACATGAAATTATGGAGCCCGGCACTATCAGAAATGGAAGTTTGCTTCTCTGAACACCAATTTAGATTATCGATACAGCGGCTTAGGTTCTCTGATGGTATTGTCTTTGGTAAAATGTTTGACTTTATACCAACTGGTAACGATCGGAAACGGTTTGGTGCTCTACATTAATATTCAAACCGCGAATTAAGGTGTTCAATAAAGACAGTGTACAGCGCATTGACTCCAGAAATACCTGGTCTGTCCTTCGGAATCACGGGATAAGTGCAGCTATTGGTTCAGCAGTTCGACACTCAAAGGACGTGGAATCTTTGAACAACGATATTATTATCCACCTTTCCATTCATAAATGAAAATATGGCGTCCATCTGTTAAAATGTCTATCAATTTGTTTCCGAGAGAACTAAGCAACAGACTAGCTATAAGGGGTTTCATTCTCGGAAAGTAAGATATTCGGTGAATAACGTGACTTTATACAAATTGGTAATATTCGACGATGGTTTGACTCCAGACTCTAGACTTTAGTTAAGGTCTCTCTTCCCGATACTGCGCTGGGAATTTACTNATTCTGGAAGAGTTTTCCTAGCGATCTTCTGACCCATAGATGGAATTATGTTGCTTATCTATAACAAATATACAATTTTGCTTCTCTGGCCACGAAGTTATACTCGCGATACAGCGGGTTAGCTTCTCGGAATGTACGGCCTTCGGTGAAACGCTTGACTTTATAGCAACTGGTATCGATCTCAAACGCGGTGACGCTCTATTTCAAAATGCAAACGATGGTGCATGGTGCCTGTTGCCAGTAATGGTCAGCGGATTTACTCCCGGAATACCTGGTCTGATTCTCGGAACTGCAGGATAGGTGGAGCTATTGAATTATCCGTTCCATTCTCAAAGAGGGTGGCAACGGACACGAGCGGTTTGACCCCCGACCCTCTAATTCATAAATGTAGTTACTGTGCCCGTCACTGAAATGTATAGTAGTTCGTATCTCTGAACACGGTGTTATACTCTCGATACGACTGGTCAGTTTTTCGGAGGGTGAGGCATTCTGTAAGAAATCTACCCCTACACGTATAGGTAATGTACCACAGTGTCGTCACGGCCTTGTGTAATATTCATACCGTCAATTAAGGTGACCATTGTCAATACTGTGCTGAGCATTTAATCCGGGAGTTCCAGGTTTGACTCTCGCAAGCACAGGGTAAGTGAAGCTACTGACATGGCCGTTCGACTCTCGTAGGAATACTGTGTTAGCTGTTCGAATCACAAGGAAGGTGGTCAAATTCTCGAACAGTTTGACACAGGATCTTCGATGTCACGAAAGACACTAAGGTGTCCATCACTAAAATGTAGACGCACTTGCTTCTCTGAATGCGAAGGTATACTCTTCATACAGCGTGTTAGCTTCTCGAAAGGTAAAGTTTTCGGTAAAGAGTATGACTCTACACCAATAAGTATTGTTCATCAACAGCTTGACTCTGCACTATAGTATATATACCGCGTAATAATGTGTCTGATGCCAATACTGTACATAGGATTTACTCCCGGAATACCTGGTTTGACTCTCGGAATCAAAGCATATGTGAAGCTATTGGCTCAGCCGTTCGTCTCTCACGGATGGCGGTACCGTTCTCGAGCGGCCTGACCCTCGATCTTCTTATTCATAATGAAGTTAAGGCACCAGTCACAAAAACGTTTTCTAATTTCTGCCACTGATCACGAAGTTATGCTTTGTATACCGCGAGTTACCGTCGCCGAAGGATGGGCTATCGGTAATACGTATGACTATGTAGCAATAGGTAACGATCTACAACAGTTTGTCCCTCTACGTTATTATTGATACCGCGAATTAAGTGTATTGCTAATACTCTTCAGCGGATTTACTCTCCGTATCCCAGGGTTGACTCTCGGAATCATAGGATTGGTGAAGCTGTTGACTTATCCGATCGACTACGAAAGAAGGTGGTATCGTTCTGCAACGGGTTGACAATCGATCATATAAATAACACATGAAATGATGGTGCCTGTCACTAAACTTTATACTATCTTGCTTCACTGAACACGAAGTTTCACCCTCTTTACCGCGGGATAGCTTCACAGAAGCTCAGGCCTTCGGTAAAAGGTTTGACTCTATACGAATAGGTATCTTTTTGTAGCGGTCTGACACTTTACGCTAATATACAAACAGGGAGTTAAGGTGTCTATTGCCAATACTATTCTGCGGGTTTTCGCCCGGAATACCTCTTCTGACTCTCGGAATCACAGGATAGATGAAGCTATTGTCTTAGCTGTTCGGCTCTCAGAGATCGTGGTAACCTTCTCGGATGATTTGACCCTCGGTCTGCCTACTGACACATGAAATTAAAGTGTCCGTTTTATAAAATGTCTACTAATTTGTTTCTGTGAGCATTAAGCAAGACACTGGCTTAGGTTTCAGGAAGGTAATGTATTCGTAAAAGAATTACTTTATACCAATTTTTAGTGTTCTCCGATGGTTTATCTCTCAACTGTAACATTCATGGAGTGAGTCATGGTGTCTGTTGCCAATACGGTTCAGTGGATCTAATCCCTGAATACCTGGTTTGACTCCCGGTAACACAGGATAGGTGACGCTATTGACATAGCTGTGCGACTCTCAAAGATGCGTGTAACCTTCTGGCACAGTTTGCCACTCGATCTTCCAAATCATATATGAACTTAATGTGCCCGTCACTAAAAAGTATACAAATTTTTTTCTTTGTACACGAAGATTTGAATTTCTATAACAAATGTCTACTAATTTCTTTCCGTGCACATTAAGTAGGTCACTAGTCACAGTGGGTTTGGTTCTCGGATGATATGGTATTCGGTGAAAGGAATGACATTATGCTGATTGGTAATGTTCTCCGTCGGATTTACTCTCTACATTAGTATTCATACCGTGAAATAAGGTGTCTGTTGCCAATTATCATCAGAGGATATACTGACGGATTACCTGAATTGACTCTCGGAATCACATGATAACTGAAGCAATAGACTTAGCTGTCCGTCCCACAAAGAGAGTGGTAACGTTCCCGAAAGCATTGACCCTCGATCTTCTAATTGATAAATTAAGTTAAGGTGACATCCTGATATTGTGTACTACTGTGTTAACACTAAACCCATAGCTATACACACGACACGGCAGGTTAGCTTCTCGAACGATAAGGCATTCGGTGAAACGTTTGACTTTATAGCACTTAGTAACGTTCTCACACGATGTGGCGCCCAATTTTAATATTCAAATCGTCAATTAAGGTGTCTCTGATCAATACTGTCTGAATTCCTCGTTTGACTCTCACAATCACTGGATAGATGTAGCTCATGACTTAGTCGTTCGTCCCTCGCAGAAGGTGGCAACGTTCTCGTACGCTTTGATCCCTGATCTTCTAATTGATAGAGGAAGTTAAGGTGCCATTCACTAAAATGAATAATAATTTCGTTCTCTGTATACGGCGTTATACTCTATATTCAGCGGGTTAGTTTTTCGGGGGGTAAGGCCTTCGGTAAAACGTTTCACTTTATACCAATTGGTCGCGCTCTCATGCAGTTTCGCACACTACTTTAACATTAAATCCGTGAATTAAGGTGCTCATTGACAATCTCTTCAGCGGTTATACTACTGGCATACAATGGCGTGACTCTCGTAACCACAGGATAGGTGAGGCTACTGACTTAGCCGTTCGTCTCTCACTGAAGATAGCAATGATCTCGAACGGTTTGACACTTGATCTTCTACTTCATATATCAAAATAATGTATGCCTCTGCTATAAGGTCTACTAATTTGCTTCCGTGAGCACTAAGCATGACACCCGCTAAAACGCGTTATGTTTTATGAAGGTAACGTATTCGGTAGAAGGAATGACACTATACCAATTGGTAATGTTCTCCGACAGATTGACCTACTACTTTAATATTCATACCCTGAATGAAGGTGTCTATTACCAATGCTGAACAGCGAATTCACTCCAGTATTACTTGGTTCGAAGCTCGGAATCACAGTCTAGGTAAAGCTATTGACATAGCTGTGCGAATCTAACAGAATGTTGTATCGATCTGGAACAGCATGCATATCGATCTTCTTATTCATACATGAAAAGAAGGTGCCCGTGACGAAACAGAATAATAGGTTATTTGCTTGAACACGAATTTAGACAATCGATACAGCAGGTTAGGGTATCGGAAGGTAAGGTCTGCGGTAAAATGTTTGACGATATGTCAATATGCCAATATGTAACGTTCGACAAAGATTTGACAATCCACTTTAATATTCGTACCGCGAATTAACGCGACCATTGATAAGACTGCACTGTAGATTCACTCCCGACGTATGTGGTCTGTCCGTCGGAATGAAAGGATATGTGTATGTATTGATTCCGTAGTTGGACTATAGAAGAAGGTGGTAACGTTCTCGCACCGATTGTCTTCCGATCGTCCTATTCATACATGCAAATAAGGAGTCTGTGTGCCAAAATGTCTACTAATTTGTTCCGGTGAACACTAAGGAAGCCAATCGCTACAGCGGGATGGGATCTCGGATGGTAAGGTATTCGGTCAGAATACTGACTTTATACGAATAGGTAAATTTCTTCGACGGTTTGACTCTTTATTTTATTATACATACCGTGCATTAATGTGTATATTGCAAAATTGTTCAGCGGACTTACTCCCGGAATACCTCATTTGTCGCTCGGAATTAGAGGATACATAAAGCCATTGACTTAACGCTTCGAACTGAGGGAGGGGGGGAGGTGGTAACGTTTTCGAAAAGTTTGACCCTGGATAATATAATTCATACATGAAATTAGGTGTCGTCACTAAAATGTATACTAGTATCCATTTCTGGTCATAAAGTTGTACCCTCGATACAGAGGGTTAGGTTCCTGGAAGGCATAGCCATCGGTATAAAGTTTGACTATATAACAATAGGTAACGTTCTGCAACGTTTTAACTCTGCACATTAATATTCATACCGTGAGTTGAGGTGTCGATTGCTAATACTGTAGTGTGGAAATACTGCTGGAATACCAGGCTTGACTCTCGTAATCACAGAATAGGTGAAGCTGTTGACACAGCTGTTTGACTCACATACAATATGGTAACGTTCTCTGACGGTTTGACCCTCGATCATCCTATCGCATGTAAAAATAAGGTGTCCATCTGCTAAACGGTCTACTAGTTCGTTCCTGTGTACTTGAAGCAAGACAATCTCTTCGGCGGCTTGAGTTCTCGAACTGTAAGGTTTAGGTTAATAAGAATGACTTTATACCAACAGGTAGCATCCTCACAGCCGTTTCACGTTCTACTTTAATATGTAAACCATGAATTGAGATATCCATTGCGAACACTGTTCAGCGGATATACTCCTGATATAACAAGTGTGACTCTCGGTACCACAGGATCAGTGAAGCTATTGTGTTAGATGTGCGATTTCACAAAGAAGGTAGTAACGTTCTTGAAAGGTTTGCCTTCTCATTCACAAATGAAATTACGGTGCTCGTTACTACTTTATATACCAATTTGTATCTCTGAAACCGATGTTATTCTCCCGATGAAGCGGGTGATGTTCGCGGAAGGTAAGGTTTTCGGTAAAGCTTTCGACACTATTGCAATTGGCAACTTCCTCACACGTTGTGACGCTCTATTTTAATATCCAAACTGTAATTTAAGGTGTATATTGCCAACACTGTACCGCGCATTTACAGCCGGAAAACCTAGTTTGTCTCACGGAATGGCAGGATGGGCGTAGCTATTGACATAACCGTTCGTCTCTCGCGGAAGGTGGTAACGTACTCCAACGGTTTGACACTCGAGCTTCTGATGCATACATGAAGTTAGGGTGCTCGCCACTAAAATGAAGACTAACTTCTCCTTCTGATCACGAAGTTATGCTGTCGAAACCGGGAGTTAGCTTCTTCGTAGATAAGGCCATCATTAAAGTGTTTGACTTTATTCTAATCGGCAATGATCTCAAATGGTTAGGCGCTCCTCTTTACTATTCCACCCTTGAATTGATGTGTCTATTGGCAATACACTTAGCTGATTTACTCCATCAATACCTAGTTTAGCTCTCCGAATATGGGATAGGTGAAGCCATTGACTTTGCCGTTCGTATCTCACAGATGATGGTATCGTCGTCGACCGAATTGGCCCTCGATACTAGAATTCATAAACGAACATGCGGTGCTCGTCCGTTAAAATGCCGACTAATTTGTTTCTGTGCAAATTAAGCTGGACACTTGTTACAGCGAGTTTCGTTCACAGAACGTGCGGTATTCGGTAAAAGGTATGACTTTATGCGCATTGGTAATCATCTCCGTCGGTTTGGCTCTCTATATTAATGTTCATACCGTGAATTATGGTGTCAGTTGCCGATAAACTTCTGCGGACTTACTCCCCGATTACCTAATTTGACTCTAGGAATCACAGGACACGTGAAGCAATAGATTTATCGTGTCCGTCTCTAACAGAAGGTGGTAACGTGCTCGAACGGTTCTACCCTCGATCTTCTATTTCTTGCAGGAAGTTAAGGTACTCGTCACAAAAATGTATACTAGCTTTATACTCTTAACATGAAATTATTCTCCCGATGTAGGGGGACACGTTCGCGGAAGGTACGGCCTTCGGTAAAACGTTTGATTAATAAGAGATGGAAACGATCACAAACGGTATGGCGCCCAATTTTATTATTCAAACCGTGAATTAAGATATCCATTGCCATTTATATTCAGCGGATTTACTCCCGGAATACCTGGTTTGACTCTGGGAATCGCAGGATGGATGAAGCTATTGACTTGTCATTCGGCTTTATCATAAGGTGGCAAGGTTTGCGAACGGTTTCACTCTCGATCTCCTAAATCACGTGAAGTTATCGTGCCGTCACTGAAATTAATACTTATTTCTTTCTCTGAACACGAAGTTATATGCTCGGTACAGCGGGTCAGATTTTTCGGAGGGTACGGCCTTCGGTAAAGCGTTTGACGTTGTAGCTATTGGGAATGTTCGGAAACGGTTTGTCGCTTTACTTTAATATTCAAACCGTGGATTAAGGTGTCTATTGCCAAAACTGTTTAGCGTATTTTCACCCGGAATACATGGTTTGACACTCGGAGTCACAGGATAGCTGAAGCTACTGACTGGTCCGTTCGACTCTCAAAGTAGCTATTGTGTTAGGTGTTTAAATTTCAAGGAAGATGTTCACGTTCCCGAGAGGTCTGATCCTGGAACCTCGAATTCATACATGATCGCAAGGTCCTCGTCACTAAAATGCATACCATCTTCCTTCTCTGAACACGAAGTTATACTGTCGATACATCGGGCTGGATTCACGGAAGGTAATGTCCCCGGCAAAGTGCTTCACTCTATATGAATGGGTAAAGCTCCACAACGGTTTCATGCATTGCTTTGATCTTCATACCGCGAAATAAGCTGTCAATTACCAAAACTCTTCACCGAATTTAATTCTCGTATACCAGATTTGACTCACTGAATCACAGGATAGGTGACGCTACTGATTTAGCCGTTCGGACATCACAGAAGGTGGTCACGTTCTGGATCGGTTTGACACTCTATCTTTTAATTCATACATGAAGTGAACGTGCCCGTCGCTGAAAGACGAACTAGTTTCTTTCACTGAACACGAAGATATACCCTCGAAACGGCGTGTCTTCTTCTCCGATGGTAAGGCGATTGACTTAGCCGTTCGTCTCTCACAGAAGGTGGTAACGTTCTAGAACGGTATGACACGTGATCTTCTAATGCATACGTGATATTAAGGCGCTAGTCCCTAATATGAATACTAATTTGCGTCTGTGAACACGTCGTTATACTCTCGATACAGCGGGTTATGCTTTCGGGGGGTAAGGTCTTTAGTAAAACGTTTGACTTTATATCATTGGCTAGCTTTCTCAAACGGTTTGTTGCTCTATTGTAATATTCACGCTGCGAAATAAGATTGTCTACTGCCAATACTGTTCAGCGGATTTTCTCCTGGAATACATGGTTTATCTCTCGAAATCAGAGCAAAGGTGAAGCTATTGCCTTGGCCATGCGACTATCAAAGGAGGTGGTAACGTTCTCGGACGATTTGACCGTCCAGCTTCGTATTGATACATGCAATGAAAGTGTCCGTCTGCTGAAGGGTCTACTAATTTGTTTCCTTGAACACTAAGCAAGAGACTAGCTGGAGTGGGTTATATTCTCTGAGAGTAACGTATCCGGTTCAATGTTTGACCACATACCAGTAGTTACCATTCTACGATGGTCCGTATCCCTATATTACTTTTCATACCGTAAATTAAGATGTGTATTGCCAATGCTGTACTGCGGATTTACTCCCAGTATTCCTGGTTTATCGCACGGAATCACAGGATAGGTGAAGCTACTGATCTAGCCGTTCGATTCTCAAAGAGATTTGTAACGTTCACGATCGGTTTGACCATCGATATTCTAATTCATACATGAATTTAATCTGCCGTCACTAAAATGTTACTAATGTGTTTTTCTGGACACGAAGCCATACTCTCGAAATGGCGGGTTAGCTTCTAGGACGGTAAGGCATTCGGTAAAACGTTTAACTTTATAAAAATTGGTAACGATCGTAAATGGTTTGACGCTCTATTTTAATAATTAAGCTGTGAATTTGGGTGTCTATGGCCAAAACTCTTCAGCGTACTTACTCCCAGAATTCCTGGTTTGACTATCGGTATAACAGAATAGGTGAAGCTTTTAATTTAACCGGTCGTCTCTCAAATATGGTGGTAACGATCTCGAAAGTTTTGAAATTCGATCTTCTATTTCGTACTTGAAATTAATTTGCCGGTCACTAAAATGAAAACTAGTTTGCTTCTCGGAACACGAAGTAATACTCACGATACAGCGGGTCAGGTTCTCGGAACGTAAGGCCTTCCGTAAGAAGATTGACCATATACAAACAGGAAATGTTCACCATCGGCTTGACTGTCTACCTTAATATACCTACCTCTTGATTAAACACGTTCATTTCTAACCCTGATCGGATGTTTTACTCCTGGAATACCTGCCTTGACTCTCAGAATCACAGGACATGTCATGCTCTTGACTCAGGCGTTCGACTCTCAAAGGAGGTGGCAACTATCTCGAACAGTCTTTAGCTCGATCTTCTAATTCATACATGACGATAAGGTGTCCGTCTGCTAGAACGTCTATTAATTTGTTCCCTTGAACCGGAAGTTATATCCACGATACATCGGGTTTTGTTCTCGGAAGGTAGGGCATCTTCTGAGGAGCATGACGTCATATTAACTGGTAACATTCTCCAGCGGTTTGATTCAGAACCTTAATATTCATGCAGTGAGTTGAGGTGTTCATTGCCAATCCTATTCAGCGAATTTAATCCTGGAATACCTGATTTGCCTCTCAGAATCGCAGGATAGCTGCAGCTTTTGACATTGATGTGCGACTTTCGAAGAAGGTGATAACGTTGTCGAACGGTTTGACAGTATATCGTCCATTTCATATATCCAATTAACATGCCCATCACTAAAATAAATACTAATTTGCCCTCTGAACACGAAGATATAATCTCGATAGAGCGAGTTAGCTTCTCGGAAGGTAAGGCCTTCGCTAAAAGTTTTGACTCTATACCAATATCTAACGCTCTACAACGGCTTGACTGGCTGATTTTATATTCACACTGTAAACGAAGGCGTCTATTGCCAATTCTGTACAGTGTATGTACTCCAGGAATACGTGGTTTGACCCTCGAAATCACAGATTTGTGGAGCTACTGACTTATCCGGTCGACTATCAAAGAGGGTAGTAACGTTCTCGATCGTTGTGGCCATCGATCTCCGGATTCATACATGAACTTAAGGGGCCGTCACTGAAATAAATACTAATTACATCCTGTGAACACGAACTTATACTCTCGATGAAGCCGGTGAGGTTCGCGGAATGTACGGCCCTCGGTAAAAGCGCCTGACCTTATACCAATAGGTAACGCTCGCAATCGGTTTGACGCTCTAATGTAATATTCAAACCGAGAATTAAGTTGTCTACTTCCAATGCTGCATAGCGCATTTACACACGGAATACCTGGTTTGGCTATCGGAATAACAGGATCGGTGAAGCTATTGTCATAGCCGTTCGATCCTCAAAGAAGGTGGTATCGTGTTCGAACGGTTTAACCCTCGATCTTCTAATTCATACGTGAAATTAGGGTGCCCGTTACTAATACCTATCCTATTTTGTATCTCTTATTACCGAGTTATACTCTCGATGCCACGCATTAGGTACATGGAGGGTAAGGTCTTCGATAAAACTTTGGACATTATACCAATAGATAATGTTCTACAAAGGTTAGACTCTGTACTTTCATATTCAAACCGTTAATTATGGTGCCCATTGCCAATACTGTTCAGCGGATTTACTCCCTGAATGCCTGGTCTGACTTACGGAATTGCAGGATGGGTGAAGCTGTTGACATAGGCATTCGGCTCTGTCAGATGGTGGCAACGTTCTGGAGCGGTACGACACTCGACCTCCTAATTCAAACGTGAGTTTAACGTGCCCGTCTCTAAAATGAATACTAATTTATTTCTATGAACACGGCGTTATACTCCCGATACGGCGAGTTTGTTTTTTGGAGGGTAAGGCATTTGGTGAGAAGTGTGACTCTACACCTATAGGTAATAATTTACAACGGGTTGACGGACTGCATTAATATTCAAACCTTGAATTAAGGTGTCTATCGCCCATACTGTGCAAGAGTATCTGTATACCAATTGATAATGATCGCCGACAGTATGTCTCTCTACTTTACTGTTCATTCCGTGAATTATGGTGACCATTACATCTATACTTCAGCGGATTTACTCCCGCAATGACTTGTTTGACTCCTGTAATATCAGGACGGGTGAGAAGCTATTGCCTTAGCTATGCGAATGTCAAAGAAGATTGTATCGTTATCCATCTGTTTATCCCTCGATCATCTAATTTATACATGAATTTAGTGTACCCGCCACTTCAGTGTGTACTAAGTTACTACTCTGAACACGAAGTAATAACTTCGATGGAGCGGGCTACCTTCTCGAAGGGTAAGGCCTTCGGTAAAAAGTTTGACTTCAACAACTGTTTGACGCTGCACTGTATTATATATACCGTGAAATACTGTGTCTAATGTCAATACAGTACTGCGGATTTACTCGCGGAATGCCTGATCTGAGTCTCGGAATCGCAGGATAGGTGAAGCTCTTCGCGTATCAGTGCGACTCTCAAAGAAGGTGGTAATGTTCTACAGCAGTTTGATACTCTGCTTTAATATTAAAACCGTGAATTATGGTGACACACGCGAATATTCTTCAGCGGTAATACCCCTGGTATTCCTAGTGTGACTGTCGGAATCACAAGTACAGGTGAAGCTATTGTCCTAGGTGTGCCATTCTCAGAGGAGGTGCTAACGTCCTGGAACGGTATGCCTCTGGATATTCTCATCCATACATGAAATTACGGTGCCAGTCACTACTATGTATACGTATTTGTTTCCGTTTGCAACAAGCAACACGCTCGCTAAAGCGGGTTAGGTTTTCGGTAGGTATGGGAATTGATAAAACGTTTGACTTTAAACCAACTGGTAACGTTCACACACGGTTTCACGCTGTACTTTAATATTCAAACCGTGGATTAAGGTGCCACTGCCAACAGTATACAGCGGACTTACTCCTGGAATTCCAGACTTGACTATCAGTATCACAGGACAGATGAAGCTTTGGACTCAGCTGTTCGACATTCAAAGAGGGTGATAACGTTCTGGATAGGTTTGCCGCCGGATCTTCATATACATAAATGAATACAAGGGACCCGTCACTAAAATGTATACACATATGTTTCTCTGATCTGAATATTATATACACGATACTGCGCCTGATCTTCTCGGAATGAAACGTATGCGAAGAAGAATATGACGATATACCACTTGGTAACGATCTCCAACTGCTTGACGCTCCATTTTAATATGCAAACCGTGAATTAAGGTGTCTACTACCAATACTGTTCAGCGGATTCATTCCAGCAATACCTGGTTTCACTCTTCGAATCGCAGGATGGGTCAAGCTATTGACTTAGGCGTTCGTCTCTCACAGGTGGCATCGTTCTCGAGTGGTTCGACCGCTGATATTCTAATTCATGCATGAAATTTAGTGATTCATCACTAAAATGGATACTAATCTTTTTCAGTGAACACCAACTTATATTCTCGATGCAGCAGGTGAGGTTCGCGGAAGGTAAGGCCTCCCGAAAAACGTTTGACTTTGTTAACTTTGGTAACGTTCGCAAACGGATTAACGCTCTACTGCAATATTCAAACCGTGCATTAGGGTTCCCATTGCCAGAAATTTTCAGCGGACTTACTTCCAGAACACTTGGTTTGACCCTCTGAATCACAGGAAAAATGAAGCTATTCACTCAGCCGTTCGTCTCACACAGAATGAGGCCACGTTCTCCAACGGTTTGACCGTCCATCTTCTATTTTATAGATGAAGATATGGTGCCGGTCACTGAAATGAATACTAATTTCTATCTCAGAACACGAAGTTATACTCTCGATAAAGCGGGCTAGTTTTTCGGTGGGTAAGGTCTTCGGTAAAATTTTTGACTTTGCATCAATTGGTTAGGCTCTCAAACAGTTTGACGCCCTACTGTAATAATCATATCGTGAATTAAGGTGTATATTGCCAATAGTGTACAGCGGACTGACGCCTGGAATACGTGGTGTTAATATCGGATTATCTGGATAGGTGAAGCTATTGACTTAGCCGTTCGACTCTCACAGAAGTTCGCAACGTCCTCGAAAGCTCTAACCCTCGATCTTCTAAATCATACATTAATTTCAGGTGACGGCACTAAATTCTATTCTAATGTGTGTCCCTAGACACGTAGCTGTACCCTCGAGACAGCGAGTTTGCTTCTCGAATGGTAAGGAAATCGGTAAAACGATTGAATTTATAGCAATTAGTAACGTTCTTTCACTGTGTGACGCTCGATATTAATATTCACTCCGAGAGTTATGGTATCTATTGCCAATACTGTACAGCACACTTACTCTCGGATTACCTGGTTTGACGCTCCGAATCACAGGAGAGGTGGAGCTACTTAATTTTCCGTTCGTATTTCACAGCAGGTGCTAACATTCTTGAACGGCCTGTCCTTCGATCTTCTACTTCATACACAAAGATAAGGTGGCCATTACTGAAATGAATACTAATTTCGTTCTCTGAACACGAAGTCATACTCTCGAAAGGGCAAGTTTGCTTCTCCGAACATAAGTCTATCTGTAAAGTGTTTGACTTCATACAAATTGGCAACACTCTAAAACGGTTTGACGCTCTACTTTAATATTCAAACCGTGAATTAACGTATAAGTTGCCAATACGGTTCAGCCGATTTACTCCCAGTATACCTGGTTTGTCTCCCGGAATCACAGGATGGGTTCAGCTATTGACTTCGCCGTTCTAATCTCAACGATGGTGATATAATTCTCGAACTACATGACCCTCTATCTTCTAATTCATACGTGAAGTTAAGGTGCCCGTCAGTGAAATCAGTAGCAATTTCGTTCTCTGATCACGAAATTATACTCTCCATGAAGCGGGAGATGATCGCGGATGGTAAGGTCTTCGGTAAAACGTTTGACATGATAGCAATTGATAACGTTCTCAAACGGTGTGACGAACTATTTTAATAATCAAACTGTAAATTAAGGTGCCAATTGCCAACACTGTTCCTCGCATTTACTGCCCGAGTACATAATTGACCCTAGGTATCGCAGGATAGGTGAAGCTACACATTTAGCAGCCGGATACCAGTCTTGACTATCGGAATAACAGGATCGGTGATGCTATTGACTTAGCTGTGCGACACTCAAGTAAGATGGTAACATTCTTCAACGGTTGGACTCACGACCTTCTAAATCATACATGAAATTAAAGATCCTGTCACTTAACTGTGTACTAATTTGTTTCACTGAACACGAAATTATACTCTGGATACGGCGGTTAGCTTCTCGGACGTTAAGGCGATCGGGAAAGTGTTTGACTTCATTCGAATTGCCAGTGCTCTCAAACGGATTGACACCTTACTTTTTTATTCAAACCGTGAAATAAGGTGTCTATTGGCAATAATGGTCAGCGGATTTACTCCAGGAATACCGGGTTTGACTCTCCGAATCTATAAATAGATACAGCCATTCATTCGTCACTAACAGAATGTGTTCACGTTCACGAACGATGTGACTAACGATATTCCAATTCATACAAGAAATTATGATGCTCGTCACCAAAATGTATAATAGTTCGTACCTTTGAACACGGTGTTATACTCTCGATACAGCGGGTTAGTTTTTCGGAGGGTAAGGCATTCTGTAAGTAGTTTGACCTTTATAGGTAATGTTGTACAATATCTTGACGGTTTCCTTTAGTAATCATACCGTGCATTAAGGTGTCCATTGCCAACACTGACCAGCGGATATGCTCCCGGAATAACTGGTTTGCCTTCCGGTATCTCAGGACAGTTGATGGTATTGACGTAGCGGTGCCACCCTCAAAGTAGGCAGTTACGTTCTCGAACGGTTTGACTTTCGGTTCTGTTACTCATACAAGAAAGCAAGGGTTCTCACTGCTAAAATATCTACTAATATCATTCCGTGAACACAAAGCAGGATACTACCTACAGGGGGTTAGGTTCTCGGAGGGTAAGGAATCCGGTGAAAACTGTAACTGCATATTAATAAGTGACGTTCTTCAACGGTATGACTCTGTACTTTAATATTTAGTCCATGAAATAGCGCGTCTAATGCCTATGCTGTACAGAGGATTTATTCATGAAATACCTGGTTTGTCACTCGGAACGATAGGATGGGTGTAGCTATTGAGTTAGCCGTTCGCCTCTCACAGAAGGTTGCTGAGTTCTCAAACGGATTGACCCTCGATCGTCTAACTCATGCAGAAAACTAAGGTGCCCGTCACTAAAATGTATACCAATTCGACCCACTGAACAATATTTTATACTCTCGAATCAACCGGTCAGTTTTTCGGAGGGTAAGGCATTCTGTAGTATGTTTAACCCTACACGAATAGTTTATGTTCTACAACAGCTTGACGGCCTGGTTTAATATTCACTCCCCGAATTAAGGTATCTATTGTTAATACTGTACAGTGCATTCACTCCCGGTATATCTCGTTGGACTCTCACAATCACTGGATATGTGTAGCTAATGACATAGTCGTTCGTCTCTCACAGAAGGCGGCAACGTTCTCGAGCGGCTTAACCCTCGATAATCTAATTCATACATGAATCTATGATGCCCATCACTAAAATGATGACTAATGTCTTTCTCTGCACACGAAGTTATACTTACGATTCGGCGTGTTAGCTTCTCGGAATGTAGGGCTTTCGGTAAAATGTTTACCTCTATACCAATGAGCAGCGTTCTACAACGGGTAGGACGTTCCGCTGTAATATTCAAACCGTTAATTGAGGTACCTATTGCCAATACTGTTCAGCGGATATACTCGTTAAATACCAAAGTCGACTCTCGGAATAAAAGGATAGTTGACGCTATTAACTCAGCCATTCAAGTCTCAAAGAAGTTGGTAAAGTTCTCGAACGGTTTGTCACTTGATCTCCTAGCTAATACGTAAAATTAAGATGCCGGTTATTAAAATGTATACTAACTCGTATCTCTGATTACGAAGTTATACTCTCGATACAGTGAATTATGTTCTCGGAAGGTAAGGCCTTCGTAAAAAGAGTGACTCTGTACCAATTGGTAATGATCTCCGACAGTTTGTCTTTCTACTTTAAGGCTGAAACCGTGAATTATCGTGTCAATTGCCTATTTAGTTCAGCGTATTTTCTCCCGTAATGACTGGTTCGACTCTCGGAATCACAGGATAGGTGAAGATATTGCCATAGCTATGCGACCCTCAATGAAGTTGGTAACGTTGTCGAACAGTGACACCCTCGATCTTCTTATTCATTCATGAAATTAAGGTGCCCCTGACAAAATTGGGTATGAATTTGCTTCACGGATCACGAAGTTATACTCTCGATACAGCTTAGTTTCTCGGAAGGTAGGGCCTTCGGTAGAAAGTTTGATCCCATACAAGTAGGTAGCGTTCTACAGCGGTTTGTCTCAGTCCCTTTATGTTAATACGGTGAATTAAGGTGTCTATTGTCAATCCTGAACTGCGGAATTACTACCGGAATGCTTGGTTAGACTCTCGATACCACATGGTAGTTGAAGATATTGACTCAGCCGTTCGAACCTGAGACAAGGTGATCACCATCCCGCACCGTATGACACACAACCTTCTGATTCGTTCATGCAGTTATGATTGCCGACACTAAAGTGGATACTAATTGGCTTCTATGAACACGAAGTTGAACTCATCATACGGCGGGTTAGATTCTCGGAGGGCAATGTTTTCGGTAAAACGTTTGACTCTATAGGAATTAAGGTGTCCAATGCCATTACCGTTCTGTGGATTTACGCCCGGAATATCTGGATTGGCTTTCGGAATCACAATTTATGTGGAGCTATTAGCTTAGCCGATAGACTCAGACAGAAGGTGGTAACGTTATAGAACGGTTGGTCCCTCGATCTGCTCACTCAAACTTGAAATTAGGGTGCCCGCAGCTAAAATGTAAACTAATGTGTCTCTCTGAGCACGAAGTTATACTCTCAAAACGTAGGGTTTGGTTCACGGTAGGTGAGGCTTTCGGTAAAAGATGAATTTACATCAATGGGTAAAGTTCTACAATGGATTGGGCCCTGTATCTTTATATTCATACCGTGAATTAAGGTGCCCGTTGCCAATACTGTCCACCGGATTTACTCCCGGACTACCTGGTTTGCTTCTCGGAATCACATGATATGTGAAACTACAGACTTACCCGTTCGTGTCTTACAGAAGCTGGTAACCTTCTCGAACGGTTTGACGCTCGATCTTCTTATTCCTGATGAAATTAACTTCCTTTTCACTAAAATGTTTACTAATGGGTCTCCATAAGCACGTAGCTATACTCTCGGTACGGCGGGTTAGCTTATCGGGCGGTAAGGCGTTCGGTAAAACGTTTGATTTTACACCAATTGGTAACGCTTCCAAGCAGCCTCACGCTCTACGTTTGTATTGAAACCGCGAATTAAGGTGCGCATTGCCAATACTCTTCAGCCGATATACTGCTGTCGTACCTAGTGTGACTCTCGGAACCACAGGATAGGTGAAGCTTTTGTGTTATATGTGCAATTTCACTTAGAATGTGTTAACGTTCTGGAACGGTTCTCCTCACGATCTTCTGAATCATACATGAAATTAAGGTACCCGTCACTACAAGATGTACAAATTTGTATCTGTGGACCTGATGTTATACTCTCGATACAGCGGTATATGTTGCCGGAGTGGTAATGATTTCGGTAAAACTATTAACATTATACTAATATGTAACCTTCGACAAATGTTTGACACTGTACTTTAATATTCAAACCGTGTACTAAGATGTCCATTGCCAATAGTGTACAGCGCATTGACTCTCGGAATACCTGGTTTGCTTCTCGGAATCGCAAGATGGGTGAAGCTATTGACTTAGCCGTTCGTATCTCACAGATGGTTGTAACGTTCGGCAGCGGTTTGACTATCGATCTTCTAATTTATGCACGCAATTATGGTGTTCGTTACTAAAATTTATACTAATGTATTTCTCTATTCATGAAGTTATACCATAGATACGTGGGGCTAGCATCTCGGACGGTAAGGAATTCGGTAAAACGCTTAACTTTGTAGAAGCTGGATACGATCTCAAACGGGGTGACACTCTATTTTAAATATAAACCATCGAGTAAGGTGCTTGTTGCCAATACTGATCAGCGGATTTACTTCCGGAATACCAGGTTAGACTCTCGGTCTCTAGGGATAGGTGAAGCTATACATTTACCCGTTCGTCTCTCGCAGAAGGTGGTAACGTTCTCGAAAGGTTTGACACTCAATCTTCTCATTCATTCCTGAAATTTAGGTGCTCGTCACTAAAATGTATAGTAACATGTTTGACTCTTGGCATCATCGTATGGGTCAAGCTGTTGACTTATCAGTGCGACTCTTAAAGACGGTGGGCACATTCTCGACTTCTTTTGCACCGGTTTTGTATCACATACATGAAATTGTGATGCGCATCACTTAAATATATACTAATGTTTCTCCCTGAACACGAAGATATACTGTCGATACGTCGTGTTGGCTTCTGGGATGTCAAGGCCTTCATTAAAAGGTTCACTCTATAACGGTACGTAACCTTCTTCCGCGTACTGACTCTATACTCTATGGTTCATACCGCGAATTAAGGTGTCTACTGCCAAAACTGTTCAGCGTATTTACTCCCGGAACACAGGGTTTGACTTTTGGAATCACAGGATAGATGACGCTATTGACTTAACCATTCGACGCCCACAGTTGGTGGAAACGATGTCGAATTGTTTGACAATAGATCCTCCTATTGATACACGAAGTAAGCTGTTATAACGTCTACATATTCGTTCCTGTGAACCCAAAGCAAGACAATCGCTACGGCGGCTTACGTTCTCGGTATGTAAGGTGTAGGTTAAGGAGAATGACTTTATACCAATTGGTAGTGTTCTCCGATGGTTTTACTCTCAACCTCTATGTTTATGTCGTGAATTACGGTATCTATTGCCGGTATTGTTCAGCGCACTTTCTCCTAGAATACGTGGTCAGACTCTCGCAATCACAGGATAGGAGAAGCTATCGACTTAGATGTGGAGCTATCAGGAAAGGTGGAATCGTTCTGCAACGGTTTGACTCTCGACTTTGCTATTCGTACATTAAGGAGAGCTGTGCATCAGCAGAAAGCTCTGCTAATTGTTTTCCGTGGGCACTAAGCATGATACTCGATACAGCGGGTTAGGTCTAGGAAGGTAAGGTATTCGGTATATAGTACGACTTTATAAAAATTGGTTATATTCTACAACGTGTTGTGTCTCCAATTTAATATTCAAACTGTGAACTAAGGTCTCATTTGCCAATACTGACCAGCGGATCTACTCCCGAATTATCTGGTTTAACACATGGAACCACAGGATATGTGGGGCTATTGGTACAGCTGTGTGTCTCTCTAAAGAACGCTGTAACGTTCTGGATTGGATTGACCCCCTATTGTGTATTTCATACCTGAAACTATGGAGCCCTTCACGAAAATGTATCCTAATGAGTTTCTCTGAACCCGAAGTTACATTCTCGATATGGTTGGTTAGCTGCACGGAAGGTAAGGCTGTCGCTAAAGAGTTTGACACTATACCAATACGTATCGTTCTCCAGCGAATTGATTTTCTACTGTAATACACATGCCGAGAATTGCTGTGTCTATTGCCTATAATCTTCAGCGTATTTACTCCTTGAATACGTGATCTGACTCCCGCAATCACAGGATAGGTGAATGTATTGTCTTAGTTGTGTGACTTTCAATGAAGGTGGGATCGTTCATCAACCGGTTAGAATCCCAAATTTGGTATTCATAGGGGAAAAATGCAGTCTGACTGCGAATATATCTCCTAATTCATTACAGTGAGCACTAATCATGGCACTCTCTACTGCGGGTTCGGTTCCAGGAAAGTAAGGTGTCTGGTACGGTGTGTGATGTTATGCCTATTGGTAACGTTCTTCAGCGGTGTGACGCTGTACTTGAACATGCATCCAGTGGGTTGAGGTGCATATTGCCTATTCATCTCAGCGAATTTATTCCTGGAATACCTGGTTTGACTCTTCGAATCACAGGATTGGCAGTACTTATGACTTAACTGTACGACTCTCAGAGAAGGTGGTAACGTTCTCGAACGGTCAGACACTCAATCTTCTAATTCATACATGAAAATAGGGTGCTCGACACTATAATGTCTACCTATATGTTTCCATGAACACTAAGCAAGGCACCCCCTGCAGAGGGTTGGTCATCTCGGAAGGTAAGGCCTTCGGTAAAAAGTTTAATTCTATGCGAATAGGTAAAGCTCTACAACGGTTTGACTGAGTGCTTTAATATTCAAACCCTGAGTTAAGGTGACTATTACCAATAATGCTCAGCGGATTTACTCCAGGAATACGTGTTTTGACTTTCGGAGTCACAGGATAGGTGAAGCTATTGACATATGCGTTCGAATCTCATTGCGGGCGGTAACTGAATCGAACGGTTTCACCCTCCATCTTCTCATTCATATTGAAAACAATGTGTACTTCTGCTATAATGTCTACTAACTTGTTTCCGAGAGCATTAAGCATGACACGCGCGCCAGCGGGTTAGGTTCTAGGATGGTAATATGTTTGCTTACACGAATGACTCTATATGAACTGGTAATGTTCTCCGACGGATTGACCGTCTACTTTAATATTCATATCGTAAATTCGGATGTATATTGCCAATACTGTACAGCGGATTTACTCCCGGTATGCCTGGTTTGACTCTCAGAATCACAGGAAAGGTGATACTGCTTCCTTAGCTGTGCGAACTTCAAAGACTGTGGTAACTTTCTTGATTGGCTTGGCCCTCGATTTGGTAATTCTTGAATGAAATTATGGAGCTCGTCGCTAAAATGTTTACTAATTTGCTTCTCTGGACACAAAGTTATACTCTCCAAGCAGCGGGATAGTTTCTCGGTTGGAACGGCCGTCGGTAAAATGTTTGACTCGATACCAATACGTAACGTTCTTCAATGGTTTGACTCAGTACTTTGATATTCTTACCCGGAATTACGGTGCATATTGCCTATAATTTTCAGCCGATATACTTCCCGAATACCTGGTTTGACACTCGGAATCACAGAATAGGTGAAGCTATTTACTTAGCTGTGCGACTCTCAGAGAAGGTGGTGAAGGTCTGTAGCAGTTTCCTCGCCACCGTGCAATTCATACATGAAATTAAGGTGCCCGCCAATAAAATGTATATAAATTTGTGTATCTGATCCCCGAAGTTATACTCTCGATACAGCTTGTTTGTTTCTCGGAAGGTAAGGGATGTGATAAAGTGTATGACGATATACCAATTGGTAACGCTCTCAAACGGTTTGATGCTCTGCTTCAATATGCAAACCGTGAATTAAGGTTTTTATTGCCAATACTGTGCAGCGCTGTTACTCCCGGAATATCTCGCTTGACCTTCGGTATCACAGGATAGGTGAAGCTTTTGNGTATTTTAATATTCACTCCGCATATTAATGTTTCTATTGCCAATCCTCTTCAGCGAATTTACTCTCGGAATACCTAGTGTTAGTATCGGCATCATGGGATAGGTTAAGCTATTGACATGGCCTTTCGACACTCAAAGAAGGTGATAACGTCCTCGCACGGTTTGACACTCGATATTCTACTTCATACAGGGAATTATGGTGCACGCCACTAAAATGTATACAGATTTCTTCCTCTGATCACCAAGTTATAGTCTCGATATAATGCGTTAGGCTTCGGAGGGTAAGGGATTCTGCAAAACGTTTGACTTTATTCCAAATGGTGACGTTCTCAATCGGATGGGCTGTGTATTTTAATATTTATACCGTGAAATAGAGTGTCCAATGTCATTACATTTCAGCGGATTTACACCCAGAGCATATGGTTTGGATCTTGGAATCACGTGGTAGACGAAGCTGTTGACTTATCAGTTCGACTCTCAAATGGGGTGGTAACGTTCTCGAATGGTTTATATGAATATTTAACGCCCAAAAAGAGTTTGACGCTCGTCCTTAATATTTAATCCGTGAATTAGGGTCACGATTGCCAATACGGCTCAGCGGATTTGCGTTCGGAATACCAGGTTTGACTCTACGGAATCGCACGATACGTGAAACAATTGACTTAGTCGTTAGTGTCCCACAAAAGGAGGCAACGTTCTCGAGCGGTTTGGCCCTCGATTTTCTAACCCATACACGACGTTATGGTGCCCGTCACTGAAATGAACAGTAATTACATCCTGTGAGCATGAACTTACACTCTCGATGAAGCCAGTGAGGTTC
>NIJG01000666.1:17497-29892 GCA_002201625.1 Euglossa dilemma | reverse complement strand
TGTAAATCCGTTGTGCAGTATGGGCATCAGATACTAACATTCCGTCTTCGAATATTAAATTGGGGCGTCAGACCGATATAGAAATTTACCTATTCGTATAGGGTCTAACTCTATACCGCAGGCCTGACCTTCCGAGAATCCAAGAAGCCATATTGAGGGTATTACTTTGAGATCCGAGAAGCAAAGCAGTAGACATTTGATTGACGTGCACCTTAATTTCATGTATCAATTAGATCATCGGGAGGCAGACTGATTCAGAACGGTACCACGTTCTTTGACAGTCGAATGGCTCAATCAATAGCTTCATCTATTCAGTGATTCGGGGATTCATCCCAGGTATTCTGTGAGTAAGTCGGCTGAAGAGTTTTGGAAATAGGCACCGTAATTCACGGTTTGCATATTACAGTAGAGCGATAAACCGTTTGGGAATCTTACAAATTGCTACAAAGTCAAACGCATTACCGATGACCATTCTAACCCGAAAAGATAACCCGCTGTATCCAGAGTATAACTTCGTGTACAGAGAAACAAATTATTATACAATTTAGTAACGGGCACCTTAATTTCATGTATTAATCAGAAGATAGAGAATCGTATTGTTCTAGAACGATACCGCCTTCTTTGAAAGTCTAACGGCAAAGTCAATAGCTTCACCTATGCTGTAATTTCGATAGTCAAATCATGCATTCCGGGAGTCAATCCGCTGAACAGTATGGGCAATAGACACATTAATTCGCGGTATGGATATTAAAGTTGAGAGATTATCCGTTCGAGAAAGTTACCAATTGGTATATCGTCATACATTTTATCGCATGCCTTACCCTCCGAGATCCAATCCCGCTGTATCGAGCGAGTAACTTCGTCTTCACAGATAAAAAATTAGTGTACATTGTAGCGACGGGCACCTTACTTTCATGTATGCATGAGACGTTCGAGAGGCAAGCCGTTCTAGAACGTTCCCACCTTCATTGTTAAATCGCACATCTAACACAATAGCTTCTCCGATACTTGTGATTCCGAGAATCAAACCAGGCATTGCAGGCTTAAATGCGCAGAACAGTAATTGGCAATAGACACCTTAATTCAGTGAATGAATATTATGGTGGTGAGTCAAACCGTCGGCGAACATTACCAATTCGTAGTATGTCATTCTATTTACCGAATACTTTACCTTTCGGGAACAAATCACGCTGTAGCTGATGTCTTGCTTATTGTTCACGGAAACAAATTGGTAGACATTTTAGCGGACGAACGCCACATTTTTGTGTATAAAAATCGAAATTCAGTATCAACACGTTCGGGATCGTTACCACCATCTTTGAGCGTCGCAGAGAAGTCAGTAGCTTCATATATCCTGATATTCCGAAAGTCTAACCAGGAATTCCATGAGAAATCTGCTGATCAGTATGGGTATTAGACACAGTATTTCACGATAGAAATATTAGAGTACAGAGTCAATCCTTTGTAGAACGTTTCCTATTGAAATAGTGTAAAACTTTGAACACAGGGCCTGACCTTTCGAGAACTCAACTCGCTGTATCGATAGTATAACTTCGTGAACAGAGAACCAAATTATTATTCAATTCATTTACGGGCACCTTAATATTACGTATTTATTATAAGATCAGGGATCCAACCATTCGAGGACGTTACCACCATCTTTGTGGGGCGAACGGCCAAGTCCAGAGCTTCACCTAACTTGTGACTCTGTGGGCCGTAACAGGAATTCCGGGTGATAACGCGCTGAGCAGCATTGGCAATGGGCACCTTAATTCACGGTATAAATAAGAATGTGTGGAGTCAAACCGTTGGCGAACAATAAAAATTCATATAAAGTCATCCTTTTTACCATATACCTTACCTTCCGAGAAGCTATCCCGCTGTAGCGTGTGACTTGCTGAATGTTCACGGAAACAGATAAGTAGACATGCTAGCAGAAGGACAACATATTTTCATGTATAAGTATCAAAACCGGCGGTCAAACCGTTAGAGAAAGGAACCACCTTGTTTGGGAGTCCAAACGCTAAGACAACAGCTACATCTACTCTTGCGATTCCGAGAGTCAAACCAGGTATTCCGGTAGTAAATCCGCTGAATAATATTGCCAATAAGCACCTTAATTCACGGTTTGTATATTAGTGTTAAGCGTCAAACCGTTGCAGATGACACCTATTCGTATAGGGTCAAACTTTTTACCGAAGGCCTAACCCTCCGAAAAACTAACCCGATATTTCGATAGTACAATACCGTGTTGAGAGGTAAAAACTAGTTTACATTTTAGTGACGCGCACCTTATCTTCATGCATGAATTAGAGGATCGAGGGTCAAACCGTACGAGAACGCTACCNTATTGGTAATAGACACCTTCGCTCAGGGTTTATATATTAAAATAGAGCGTCAGGGCGTTTGAGAACGATACCACCCTCTTTGATAGTCGAACGGATAAGTCACTAGCTTCACCTATCATGTTATTCCCTGTGTCAATCCTGGTATATCAGGAGTACGTCCGCTGAACAATATTGAAAACAGATACCTTACTTCGCGATATGAGTATTATAGTAGAAGGTCAATCCGTTGGAGAACACTACCAATTGGCATAAAAATATTGTTTTCACTGATTAAATTACGATCCTATAACCTAACCCGCTGTAGCCAGTGTCGTGCTTAGTGCTCAGGGTAAGAAATTAGTAGACATTATAGCAGAAGCACAGCTTATTTTCGTATATAAATTAGAAGATCGAGAGTAATACCGTTCGAGAATGTTGCCACCATCTTTCAGAATCGAACGGCTGAGGGTCTAGCTTCTCCTATCCTGTTATTCCGACATTCAAATCAGATGTTCCGGGAGTCATTCCGCTGTACACTATTCCCAATGGACACATTTATTTGCGGTTTGATTATTAAAGTGGAACGTCAAACCGTTTGAGAGCGGTACAAATTTGTATAAAATCATACGTTTTACCGAAGGCCTTACCATCCGCGAACCTCGACGGCATCCTCGCGAGTATAACTTCCTGTTTAGAGAAAGAAATTAGTCTTCATTTCAGTGACGGGTACTTCAATTATCATAAATGAATTATAAGATGGAGTGTCAATCCGCTCGAGCACGTTGCCCCCTTCCTTGATATTCGAAAGTATAAGTCAATAGTTTCACCTACTCTGTGAAGTAGCGACTCAAACCTGGTATTCCGGGTGTAGAACCGCTGTACGGTATTGGCACCTAACACCTTACGTCACGGTTTGAATATTGAAATAGAGCGCCAAGCCATATGGAATTGTTAGTAATTTGTATAAATTAATTCCTTTCACCGAATGCCTTATCATCTAGAAGCTGACCCGCTGTATCGAGAATATAACTTCGTGATAATAGAAACAAGTTGGTATACATTTTAGTGACGGGCACATTAATTTCATGCATGAATTAGAAGATCGATTGTGAAATCTATCGAGATCGCCACGACCTTCTTTTGCTATCGAACGTCTCAGTCAACAGCTTCATCTATAGTTATGCTTTCGAGAGTCAGACCTGGTATTCCAGGAGCAAATCCACTGAACAGTGCTGGCAATATTAAAGTAGCTAGTCAAACCTTTTCAGAACGTTACCCATTGGTATATCGTCATATTCCTTACCGGATATATTAAATTCCGAGAATATAAGCCGCTGATTCGTGGGTATCACTTCGCGTTCAGAGAAACAAATTAGTTGACATTTTAGTGACGGGCACCATAATTTCATGAATCAATTCGAAGATCTCAGGTCAAATATTTCGGGAACGATATCACGTACTTTGAGACCCGAATGGCTGAGACAATAGCTCCAACTTTCTTGTGATTCCGAGGGTCAAACCAGGCGTAAATCCGCTGTGCAGAATTGGCAAGAGACACCGTATTCACGGTTTGAATTCCCATGTAGAAGGCCGATATGTCGGAGAACATTACCAATTCGTATACAGTCGAACAATTAACTATAGACCTTACTGTAAGGAAACCTAACCCGCCGTAACGAGTGTCTTGATTATCGTACACCGAAACAAATTAGTACACAATTTTGCTACCGTACAACATATTTTCATGTAGAAATATCAAAATCGATAGTCATTGCGTGGGAGAACGTTATCACATGCAATTGAATGTCGCACATCCAAATCAATAGCTGCAACTATCCTGTGATTCCGAGAGGAAAGTCAAGTATTCCAGGAGTAAGTACGCTGAACATCTTTGGCAATAAACACCTCAATTCGCTGTACGAATAATAAAGTGGAGAGACAAGCCGTGGTAGAACGTTACGTACAGATTTAGAATCACACTCGTTAACGAAGGCATCATCTTTCGAGAATTTATCCCGTTGCAGCGAGTCTGTTGCATAATATAAACGGATGCACGTAGGTACACATTTTAGTGACTGGCACATTAATTTGCTGTATGGATGAGCATATCGAGAGGCAACCTGTTCCGGAACGATACAACCTTCTTTGAGAATTGCACGAATGTCAATAGCTTCACATATCCTGTGGTTCCGAGAGTCAAACTAGATACATTAGCAGCTGATCACCAGTACAGCATTGACGGTATACTCTATAATTCGCAGTATCAATATTAAAGTACTGAGGCGAACCATTCTAGAGCACTACCTACTGGTATACGATCAAACCTTTTACCGATGGCCTTACATTCCGAGAAGCTGACCCGCTGTATTGAGAGCATTACTTCGTGTTCAGAGCAGCATATGAGTATACATATTAGTGACGGGCGTCGTAATTTCATGTATGAATAGCAAAATCGAAAGTCAAAGCGATCGAGAACGTTACCACCACTTTTGTGAGTCCCACAGTTATGTCAATAGCTTCACCTGTCCTGTGATTACGAGAGTCGCAACATGTATCCCGGGAATAAATCCGCTGAACAGAATTGGGATCAAACTATTCACGGTATGAATATTAAAGTACAAAGTCAAACCGCTATAGGTCGTTACCTATTCCGACAGAGTAAATTTCATATAGAAGGCCATACGATACGGAAAGCTAACCCGCTGCATCCAAAGTAGAACTTCGTGTTCGGAGAAGCAAGTTCGAATGCGTTTTAGTGTCGGGCACATTAATGTCATGTATCTGATATAAGGATTGATTGTCAATCTCAAACCGTTTGTGATCGTTACCAATTGGATTAAAGTCAAATGTTTTACCGAAGGCCCTACCTTCCGCGAACCTCACCGGCTTCATCGAGTGGATAAGTTCGTGCTCAGGGAAAGTGATTAGACTACATTTCTGTGGCGGGTGCCTTAATTTCATGTACGAATTAGAAGATCCAGTGTCAAACCGTTTGAGAACGTTACCCCCTTATTTAAGAATCAAACGGCTAAGTCAATAACTTCACCTACTCTGTGATTCCGAGAGTCAAACTGTGTATTCCGGAAGCAGATCGGCTGAACAGCATTGGCAATAGCCACCTTAGTTCACTGTTTCAGTATTAGAGTATATCGTCAAACCGTTGCAGATCGATGCCTATTCGCATAGAGTCATACATTTTACCGAAGTCCTTACATTCGGCCAAACTCAGCGGCGTCATCGAGAGTATATGGTCGTGCCCATAGAAAGAAATTAGCATTCATTTGATTGTCCTGCACCTTAACATTATGTATGAATTGGAATATTGATATCCAAACCGTTTGAGAAGGTTGAGATCTTTTGTGAGTGACGAACGGCAAAGTCAATAACTTCATCAATCATGCGATTCCGAGAGTCAAGCAGGCGTTACAGGAGAAAATCGGCTGACCAGTATTGGCATGAGACACCCCAATCTGCTGTATGAATATTAATGTAGAGTGTCATACTGTCGGCGAACACTAGCCAATCGCATAAAGTCATTCTTTTTACAGAATACCTTACCTCCCGAGAACCTAACACGCTGCAGCGAGTGTTTTGCTTAGTGCTCACGGAAGCAAATTTGTAGACATTTTAGAGGACGGAAACTTTAATTTCGTGGGTCAGTAGGATGATAGTGTGTCAAACTTACCTAAAACGTTGCCACCTTCTCCGAGAGTCGAACGGTGAAGTTAATAGCTTCGGCCATCCTGTGACTCCTAGAGCTAAACCAGTTATTCCTGAAGTGAATCCACTGAACAGTATTGGCAATCGGCACAATAATACGTTGTATGAATACTAAAGTAGAGAATCAATCCGTCGAGAATATTACGAATTGGTATAAAATAATTATTTTTATCGAACACCTGACCATCCTAAAAACAAACCAGCTGCAGCGAGTGTCATGCTAAGTGCTCACGGAGACAAACTAGTAGAGATTTTAGTAGACGGGCACATTTTTCTTGTATGAATAGGAAGATCGAAGGTCAATCCCTCGGAAAACGGGACCACACTCTTCGAGAGTTGAACGCCTGAATCAATTGCTATACATAGCCTGTGCTATCGAAGGTCAGAATCGGTATTCCGTTATTCCGCCCACTGTAATGCAATGGCAGAGGACACTTTAATTCACGGTATGAGTACTAAAGCAGAGAGTCAAAACGTCGGAGAATATTACCACTTGGTATTGAGTCAAACTTTAGCGGAAGGCCTTACCTTCCGAGAACTTATCCCGCTGCATCAAGAGTATCACTTCGTGTTGAGAGACGCAAATTTGTGTAAATTTTAGTGGCGGAATCTCAATTTCATGTATCACTTAGAAGATAGGGTGTCAATCCTCTCGAGAACGTTACCACATTCTTCGAGAATAGCACATCTATGACAATAGCTTCACCTATCCAGAGATCCCGAGAGACACACAAGGTATATCAGGAGTATATCGGCTATACGGTATTAGCTTTAGACTCCACATTTCAGGGTATACACATTAAGGTATAGTGTCATACCGCAGTAGAAAGTTACCTATTTCTACAAAGTCAAACTTGTTACCAGAGGCCGTACATTCGGAGAACTTACCCCATGTATTGGGAGTATAACTGTGTGTCCAGAGAAACAAATTAGTATACATCTCATTGACGTCCACCAGAATGTCAGGTATGAATTCGATGCTCGAGTGTTAAACCGTTCGGAAACGCGACAACCTTCTTTGCGAATCGAACCACTTTTTAATAGCTTCACCTATCCAATGGTTCAGAGAATACAACCAGGTATTCCTGGCCTAAATCGGCTGAACAGTAATTGCATTCGGCACATTAATACACGGATTTATTATTAAAGTATGGCGTCAATCCATTTGAGAACGTTACCTCTTACTATAGAATCAAAATGTTACGGAAGTCATTACCTTCCGAGAAGCTAACCCGCCGTATAAAGAGTTCATACTCTGACATCGTGTTCAGAAGAAGAAATTACTTTACATTATAGAGATGGGCACCTTAACTTCATGTATGTTCCAGAAAATCGAGGATAACACCGTTCGAGAGGGTTACCAGCTTATTTAAGAATCGAACGCCTCAGTTATTAGCATCACCAATCCTATTATTCCGAGAATCAAACCAGGTAATTCGGGAGTAGATCCGTTGAACAATTATGGTAATAGACACCATAGTATACGGTTTGAATACTAAAATAGAGCGTCAAGCCGTTTGATATCGTTACCAATTGATATAAATTCAAATGATTTATACAAGTCATTACCTACGGCTGAGTCAATAGATTCACATAGCCTGCGATTCCGAGAGTCAAACTTGGTATTGCGCGAACATATCGGCTGAAATACATTGGCACCGTACACTGTATTTCACGGTACAAATATTAATGTCCTGAGTCTGTCGTTGTAGATTGTTACGCATTGCTCTGTTAGTCAAACTATTCATTTAAGACCGTACCATCCGAGAAGCTAACCCGCTGTATAAAGAGTATGACATTATGCCCAGAGGAACATATTACTATATATTATAGAGACGAGCACAATAGTTTCATGTATGAAGTAAAGGATCGAGTGCGAATCCGCTCGTTAACGTTATCACCATCTTTGAAGTTCGAACGGCTCAGTCAATAGCTTCACCGATCATATGACTCTCAAGGAGATATCAGGTATTCCGGGAATAAGTCCGGTGAACAATATTGGCAATGGACACCATTATTCTCGGTTTGTATTCTAAATTAGACCGTTCATCTACCTGATATTGTCACCAATTTGTATAAAGTCATACTTCTTACCGAATACCTAACCCTCAGTAGGCCTAACCTGCTGTATCGTGAGTATAACATCGTGTCCAGAGAAACACATTATTATACATATGAGATACGGGCACCATAATTCCTTGCATGACTTGGAGGATCGAGGGTCAGACCGTTCCACACCTTTGCCACGTTCCCTGAGAGTCCAGCGGCTAAGACAATAGCTTGTGCTATCTGTTATTTTGGAAGATAAACCAAATATTCGGGGAGTCAATCGGCTGAACAGTAATAGCAATAGACACCATAAATCACGGTTTGACATTAAAGTAGTTCGTCAAACCGTCTGTTACCGTTACCAATTAATGTAAAGTCAAACGTTTTACAAAAGGCCTTATCCATCGAGGACATAACCCGCTGCATCGAGAGCCTATCTTCGCGGTCAGAGAAGCAAAATAGTATAAATTTTACTGACAGACAACACCATATCATCTATGAAACGGAATGTAGGGTGTCAAACCGTTCGATAATGTTACCAGCGTCTGCGAGAGAAGGACGGCAAAATCAATAGCTTCACCTATCCAGTGATTCCGAGAGTCACCTCAGGTAATACGGGAGTAACTCCGCTCAACAGTATTTGCAATGGACATCATATTTCAGGTTTTGATTATTAACGTAAAGCGTCAAACCGTTGCAGATCGTTCCTCATTCGTATAATGTCATACTTTTTACCGAATACCTTTCCTTCCGAGAACCTATCGCGCTGAAGAGAGCGTCTTGCTTAATGTTCACGAAAACAAATTAGTAGACGTGTTAGCAGACGGGCACCACATTTTCATGTATACATAGCAAAATGGAGAGTAATACCGCTAGAAAACGATGCTACCTTCTTTGTGAGTAGAACGGCTAAGTCAATTCCTTCATCTATACTGAGATTCCGAGAGTCAGGCCATTCCGGGAGTAAACACGCTGAACAGTTTTGGCAATAGACACGTCAATTCTGGATCCGAATAAAAAAGTAGAGAGTCAAACCGAGGAAAAACGATGCGTACAGTTATAGAGTCAAATTCCTTAACGAAGGCCTTAACTTCCGAAAGCATAACGCCTTATTTCGAGGGTATAACTTTATGTTCAGAGGAAGAAAATTGTATACATTTTAGTGACGGACACCTTGCTTCCATGTATGAATTGGAAGATCGAGCGTCAAACGGTTCGAGATCGCTACCACGTTCTTTGCATGTCGCACTTCTATGTCAATAGCTGCAGCTATCTTTTGATTCCGAGAAGTAAATCAGGTATTCCCGGTGTAAACACGCTGAACAGCATTGGCAATAAACACCTCGATTCACTGTATGAATATTAAAGTACAGAGTCATACCGCTGGAGAACGATACCAATTGGTATAACGTCATACTTCTTACCAGATACCCTACCTTCGGAGAATATAACCCGCTGTATCGAGGGTATATCTTCGTGTTCATCGAAACATAGAAGTAATCATTTTAGTGACGGTCACCTTAATTTCACGTATGACTTAGAAGGTGCAGGGCCAAACCGTCTGAGAACGTTATCACATTCTTTGAGGGTCGCACAGCTAAATCAATAGCTTCACCCGTCCTGTGATCCTGAGAGTCAATCCACATATTACTGCAGTAAATCTGCAGCACTGTGTTGGCTGTAGGCACTTTCATTCACGGTTTAGGTATTAATGTAGAGCGTCAAACTGTATGAGAATGTTACTAATTCTTATAAAGTCAAACGATTTACCTAAGACCATACCCACAGAAAAATTAGCCCGCTGTATCGAGAGCATAACATCGTGTTCAGTGACATGAATTAGTATCCGTTTCAGCAATGAGCACATTAATTTCATGTATGAATTAGAAGGGGGATGGCCAAACCTTCCGAGAACGTTATCACATACTTTGAGGGTCGCACAGCTAAGTCCGTACCTCCACGTAGCCTATGAATTCTTGACTCAAATCAGGTATTTCCGGAGAAAATTCGCGGAATAGTATTGGCAAGGGGCACCATAATTCAAGGTATAAATGCTAAAGTGCAAAGTCAAACAATGTATAACGTAAACAATTTGTATAGAGACAAACTTTTTACCGATAGCCTTACATTCCGAGAAGCCTAACCAGCTGCATCGAAAGTATGACTTCATACTCAGAGAAAGACATCAGCATACATTTTTGTGAAGGGCATCATAATTTGATGTATGAATTAGAAGGTACGAGGGCAAATCGTTGCAGATCGATGCCACCTTCTCTGAGAGATGCACAAGTAATTCACAAGCTCCACTTCTCCTGTGATTCCGAGAGGCAAACATAGCCATTCCGTGAGTAAGTCCGCAGAAATGTATTTGCTCTAGACACATCAATTCGCGGTATATGCTTGAGTACCTGATTTATTTTTTGGAATCACAGGATATGTGCAGCTATTGACATAGATGTGCGACTCACAAAGAAGGAGGTGACGTTCTGAAACAGTATGACTCTCTGCAGTTAATATTCATAACGTGAATTAATGTTTCTATTGCCAATACTATTCAGCGGACTTGCCCCTTGAATACCAGGTTTGATTCTCGGAATCACAACTATTGCAGAAGGTATTGACTCAACCGTTTGACTCTCAAACAAGGTGGTAAAGATCTCGAGCGGTTTGACCCTCAACCATTTAATTCACACTTGTAGTTGAGGTGCCCGCCATTGAACTGGAGACTAATTTCTTTCTTGGAACACGAAGTTATACCCTCGAAATGGCGATCTTGCTTCGCCGACTGTATGGCTATATGGAAAGTGTTTGACTTTATACGAATGGGCAATGCTCTCAAACGTTTGGCGCTCTACTTCACCATTCCAGCCGTGAATTGTGGTATCTACTGACAATACTGTTCAGCAGATTTACTCCAGGGATACCTGGTTTGAGTGTCCGAATCACTAAATAAGTGAAGGTGTTGACTTAGCCGTTCGTATCTTTCAAAAGGTGGCAACGTCCTCGAAGGGATTGTCCCTCGGTCTTCATGTTAATAACGAAATTATGGTCTCCGTTTCTAAAGTGTTTACTAATTTGATCCCGCGAATACGAAGGAACACTCTCGATGAAGCTTGTGAGGTTCTCGGATGATACGGCTTTTGGTAACACGTTTTACTTTATAACAGTTGGTAACGTTCACAAACGGTTTCAAACTCTACTTTAGTATTCAATCCGTGAATGAAGGTGTCTATTGGTAATACTCTCAAGCGGGTGTAGTCGAGGAATACCAGGTTTGACTCTTCGAATCACTGGATTGCTGAAGCTGCTGACATAGCCGTTCGTCTCTCACCGATGGTGGCAACGTTCTTGAGCGGTTTGACCCTCAATCTTCTAATTCGTACATGAATTTAAGGTAAGGACATTAAATTGTAGACAAATGTGATTCCCGAATACCCAAATTGTACTCTCGATACAGCGGGTTAGTTTTTTGCCGGTCTTCGGTAAATCGTTTTACTTTATAGCAATTGATGTCTTTCTCGAACGTGTTGACGCTCTACTTTAATATTCAAACCGCGAACTAAGGTGTCTATTGCCAAAACTCTTCAGCGGACATTCTCCAGGAATATCTGGTTTTACTCTACGAACCATAGGATAGGTGAAGCTATTAACTCAGCCGTTCGTCTCACACAGAAAGTGGCAACGTTCTCGAGCGGTTTGACACTAGATCTTCTGGCTCATACATGAAGATAAAACACCCCTCACTGAAGTGAATACTAATTTCGTACTCTGAGCACGAAGTTATAATCTCGAAACGGCAGGTTAGTTTCACCGAAGATAAGGCTATCTGTAAAGTGTTAGGCTCTATACCAATATGTAACTTACTACAACAGTTTGACGGTCTGCTTTAATATTCAAACCGTGGATAGAGGCGTATATTGTCAATGCGATTCAGCAGATTTACTCCAGGAATACCAGGTATGATGCACGGAATCACTGTACAAGTGATGCTATTGACTAATATGTTCGAATATCACAGAAGGTGCTAAAGGTCCCGAACTGTTTTACCCTCGAATTTCTAATTCATACACAAAATGAAGGTGCAATCCCGATAATGTATATTAATGTGATTCTCTAAACAAGAAGTTATACTGTCGATACTGTAGGTTAGTTTTTCGGAGTGTAAGGTCTATGGTGAAACGTTTGACTCTCTACCAATTGGTTACTTACTACAACGCTTTGATACAGTACGATAATATTCAAACCGTGAATTAAGAGTCATATTGCCAATACTTATCACCGGATTTACTTCCGGAATAC
>NIJG01000665.1:45723-63766 GCA_002201625.1 Euglossa dilemma | reverse complement strand
TTCTGTATTATTTGAGAGATTGTATTATGTATCACATACACTTTGTCTAGAATTTCAATCACAAGTTTCACGTCAGTTTCGTCCAATGTTCCATATAATGGTTTAGATATAATACCTATGGCGTTAATAGGTCCACTTTTTGGTCTAAGGTGTAGCAGCATTCGTAGTTTGTCAAATGGTAGTTGGAGATTATTAACCTTTTCCTTTATAGTTTGATAGTCTGTAGTTTCACAGCCTGTTTGTTGCTGTGTGCAGTATTATTTTAGGTTCCACTTGATGGTATATATTTGGTCCATAGTGTCAGATAATTCAAATACGCTAATTACTAATGTGATTTTTGTTTCTGTGTGATATGTGTACGTGATTTTAATTTCTTGCGATATTATTTGGCTGCTTTTTACCTCATGAATTGTTATGTCGTTCCCTTTGAGTAGTTGGATCAGGAATAATATGGTTTGATTCTGTTCCCGTGTACTGTAACTAGTATATCATAAACGAATATTACATAATTAGGTGTTCTGACTTCAAATGTCTCGTACGGTCCTAACCATTCCTGATCGAGTTTACTAGCTTTACCTTCATTATGCAAAAGTACTAAGCCTCCTCTCTTGTATATACTTTTGAAGATTGATTTTACTATTTTGTGAAGCTTTACAATTCTTCTTATTTTTTCAGTTATTTCAGTCACTTTTTGCGTGTTCTAAGCATTCGAGATGTCTTTGTTTCCGAAGTTCAACCAAAGTGTCTTTAGATATATTAGGGGTAATTGTTATATCAGGAGGTGTATTGGCTCGTGATCCAGACGATAATTCAAAGGGTGTATGGATGGTGGTGCTGTAAACTAGGTTAACGAATTTTAGCTTTCGGCCCTATCATTTTGATGTTGACCAATATTAGTTCACAGAGCGTCCTTTATCATTAAATGATATCTTTCGAGATTACCATTTGACTGTGGATGAAGGCTGGTGGTTTTCATTTGCATTATGTTAAACAAGTTTTCAAATTCTGTCATTAATATTCATACGAATTTCTGTCCTTGGTCGGTTTGTATATGTCTTGTGGAAGAAAATATGCATATGTAATGATCTAGGAGGGAGTTGATTATTTATGAAGCATGTTGATTCTTTAAAGGTATCTGCATTAGGTATTTTGCAAAAACAATCCTGTGTTGAGAGTAAAAACTGGATTCCTGATTTGGTCCGTGGTAATGTCAAGTCCTACATTGTCGTTTGGGTTTTCTGTTGTATCGGTGATGAATGCCTGTTCTCTTGGTCTTACCCTTGCTAGTTTGATGGTCTGAAAGGTTTTGCATCTTCATATGAATTCCCTTTCACCACTTTCTGAGATTTTCCAATAATATTTGATTCTGATTAGTTCGTTCGTGCTGTTTCCTCATATATGTTGTTGGAGGTAGTGGAGATCCTGTAGGATATGCTTGATTTCTTCATTGAGAATCTTAACATTAGTTGTATATTGATAATGTGCAGTCCCATGATGTCTGGAATGCCGAATTTAATGTTCTTCTGGTTTTGCTGCAAAGTCACGAGTGCATGTAATTTGTGTTACCAATCTTTTTCGTTATATGGTCCTAGGAGGTCGCAAGATACTAGGGTCCAATGTGGTTCGTTAGCTTCCAGCTTCATCAGCGTATTCTAGCTTGGCGATGTTTTCCAATATTCGTATGCTTCGAGCAGGTCATCTACACCATCTATGTTCGGCATAGTTGGTGGGCTTCCAAGTTCGTCTGGTAGGGAACCCTCTATTTCTTCTGCGTTTATTCTTTGCAATTTTGATGTTTACCTTTTCGCCCTTCACTATTCGCGCCGGGAATAATCGTGATAATCCGTCTGCTTCTGCGTTATCTTTTCCTTCGTTATATTCGATCTCATAGTCATAGTCGTCTAGCCTCAAACTCCATCACATTTGCCACGATGAAGTATCATTGATCTTATGTAAGCACTTCAATGCCTGATGATCCGTTTGTATTATGAAGTGCATTTCTAGTAAGTATTGGCGTAACCCTTTGGTCGCCCCAACTATAGCTAATAGCTCTTTTTCCGTGGTAGTATAATATCTTTCTGCTGAATTCAGGGTAGGTGAGATGACACTGCAGCGATGTCCGTCCTATGAGATCACAGCTCCCATACCTTCGCTGCTGGCATCCGTAGTCAGTACAAATGTCCTGTTAAAATCCGGGTATTGTAGTGTAGGTTGCTCGCACAGATCATTTTTCAAAGTGCTAAATGCTGATTGTTGTCCTTCTTTCCATTGAAAGGGAGTTTCCTTTTGGGTTACGATTGTTAGGGGTTTCGCGATGCTGGAGAAGTTTTTATTGAATTTACGATAGTATCCAACTAATCCAAAAATGATTTCACTTTCGTTATGTCTGTAGGATTAGGGAAGGTTTTTGTATATCCCATCTTTTTCGATTTGGTTTGATTCCATCTTTGGTGATGATGTGTCCTAGGTATTCGAGTTCGTGTTTCAGAAATTCGCATTTGTCAGATAGTATAATCAGTCCAACTTCCATCAGTGTGTTAGATATTACTGCTAGGTTGCGACTGTGTTCCTCTGTAGTGTTTCGAAGTATTACTATATCGTCTAAATATACATATAATACTTGCCAATCAGTCCTCGTATTGCGCTATCCATCATTCTTTGGAATGTGGCTGGCGCATTCTTTAGACCGAAAAGCATTCTTTTGTAGTAACAATGTCCGTCCGTCGTGCTGAAAGCAGTGCACTTTTTGTGTTTAGGGTTCCTAGGTATTTGACGGAAGCTTGACGAGTGGTCCGATGCACTGAAGCACTTAGAATTTCCTAAGTGGGCGAATATGTCATCGGCTTGCGGAAGTGGATATTCATCCCGATTGGTGATTTCATTTGACTTCCGAATGTCAATCACAATTCTCCATTTTTGTTTGCCAGACGCATCCAGTTCTTTGGGCACTACCCAGACTGGTGCATTATAAGGTGAGTCTGAATCTTCTATGATACCTTTGTCTAACATTTCATTAATTTAGCTTTGGAAATCTTTTTTGTGACATTCCGGAGTTCAGTATGCTTCAATATTGACAGTCTGTCTGTTTTTACGAACATGTCGTATTGGGTTATTGTGGCACAGGGTAAATGTTCATTTTCTGTTGAAATGATGTTATGGTAATTCCATTCAATTTTCTTATTAGGTTCTCTTAATCCTTCTTCTATGCCATGGAATCTATGCACGGTCAATATTTCTATGATTTTGGGATTAGCTGAGTCTATTTGACTCCGATTCTCAATTTGAATATCATGCTCACCATTATTAAAGAAGCAAGCGCGAACAGGGTCATGATCGAGCTTAACTACGTGGGTAACTGATCATCTACTGGGGATTCTCTAGGTGGCAGGAGCCGCCTGTAATTCAAAAACATCGTTATTAAATTGGAGTTGCTTGTTACAGATTGAGTATTGATATTTTTCTAGAATGGGTAATCCTACTATACCGTCTTCTGTCAATGGGAAGTTGTCCTATGCTATTAGTAATTCATGTGTTAAATGTCCATCTTTTACCGGTGTGCAGGTAAAGATTTTGTATTTCGTGGAACCTAACTGAATTATTTTATCTTGTTTAAACTTTATCTGGTCTCTGGCCAATCATCATTTGATGAGATTGGCACCCGCTGCGGTGTCAATGAGCAATCTTCCTCGGCGAGTTCCCGGGAATCTTGTTTCAATGCATCGTATCTCGCCTGGGGTGTCGAGCAACCTTCTAATTTCTGGTTGCTTATCCTTGGCGGAGATATTTCTGACTGGACTCCATGAAAATTGATAGTTCACACTGTGATTTCTGATGTCCTATTTTTTTTTGGCAATGATCGCAGCGTATCGGCTTCGGTATTAGTTTATTAGTCTCGGTTTATGTTTTGAATCTCGGATTCCCTCTGTATTTTAGGCTTGGACTCATCATGGGTCCTGATGATGGGGCATGTCTAGATATATTCTAGTTTCATTTTGACTCTATAACAATGCTGCTACATTACCTGCTTCCTGATTGATCCTGATTGATCCTGCTTCACCGACTGATCCGGGTTACAATAGGAACTACTAGCTCAGATATTTCCACACACAAGATGCATATGAAGAATCCTATAGCCTCATGTGGTTATTCTTCCAATGCTATGTTCCGAACAGTCGGGTTTCTATGCTTAGCTTGAATGGTGTACTGAAGTTCCCTTAGACTCTGACGAACGCGATTTGCATAAGACTGCACGCTTCCGGTTCGTCCTTGCTTCTTCTGTTGCATCCTACTCCAGCTTCGGCTTATGGTGGGTGGTGTCGAAAGTTGCGATCGTAATTCTTCGTATAAATCTTCGTAGGTATTTATCTGACAAAAGCCAATGGCCTTCTTTGCTTGACCGACTATTTATTCTGCTGTTATCATTTCTAGTAGCATCGTTTGATCGAATGTTCTGTTTCTTGCGAATCTTACCGTCTTGATGAACTCTTCTGTCATCCTCTCCGTTCAAATTTTCCACGCTTCGTAAAGCTTTGGTCGAGCACATCTTTTCTGGATCCTGCGCTGTATTTCTCGTTGGTTGGTGTTGTGTAGGTAGGGCGGATGGGGATGGTTTACTTGTTTCATGCCCAGTTTCGGCGATCGCTGTTGTTTCGTCGTCAGTGGGATTTGGTTCAGTGTGGAGTATGCTTTCCCGTGCGTTGATTCCCATAGTGCTTGCGAGTCCCAGTAATTCCTGCTGTTGGGCTTGGAACTTTACATCTAATTTATCTCATGCTACTGTTAGGTTTCATATCGCGTAATTGTGGGATACAGTACGCTCAGCGTTAGCGTCTTGTCGTGCCTCTGAGCCGCTTATTGATTCCTGCATTATTCCCAGTTGTTTAAGCATTTTCTCTTGGGTTGCGAGTATTTTATCTAGTGCGCTTTCGGATATTTGTTCTTTATACATGTTTGAAAGTTTTCACTTCGGTTCACTGCAAGTTCCCTGCGGGTGCGACCTTGGTCCGGTTTTCTTCTTGCTCCGTGGAGAAAGTATTTCCGTTGTTCCTCAGGTGAATTTGCTGATGTTTGACGTATCCTATCCCGGCCGGATCGCCAATTTTGTCACGGGGAAATATGTACCAAGTATTAANTTCTGTCAATGGGAAGTTGTCCTATGCTATTAGTAATTCATGTGTTAAATGTCCATCTTTTACCGGTGTGCAGGTAAAGATTTTGTATTTCGTGGAACCTAACTGAATTATTTTATCTTGTTTAAACTTTATCTGGTCTCTGGCCAATCATCATTTGATGAGATTGGCACCCGCTGCGGTGTCAATGAGCAATCTTCCTCGGCGAGTTCCCGGGAATCTTGTTTCAATGCATCGTATCTCGCCTGGGGTGTCGAGCAACCTTCTAATTTCTGGTTGCTTATCCTTGGCGGAGATATTTCTGACTGGACTCCATGAAAATTGATAGTTCACACTGTGATTTCTGATGTCCTATTTTTTTTTGGCAATGATCGCAGCGTATCGGCTTCGGTATTAGTTTATTAGTCTCGGTTTATGTTTTGAATCTCGGATTCCCTCTGTATTTTAGGCTTGGACTCATCATGGGTCCTGATGATGGGGCATGTCTAGATATATTCTAGTTTCATTTTGACTCTATAACAATGCTGCTACATTACCTGCTTCCTGATTGATCCTGATTGATCCTGCTTCACCGACTGATCCGGGTTACAATAGGAACTACTAGCTCAGATATTTCCACACACAAGATGCATATGAAGAATCCTATAGCCTCATGTGGTTATTCTTCCAATGCTATGTTCCGAACAGTCGGGTTTCTATGCTTAGCTTGAATGGTGTACTGAAGTTCCCTTAGACTCTGACGAACGCGATTTGCATAAGACTGCACGCTTCCGGTTCGTCCTTGCTTCTTCTGTTGCATCCTACTCCAGCTTCGGCTTATGGTGGGTGGTGTCGAAAGTTGCGATCGTAATTCTTCGTATAAATCTTCGTAGGTATTTATCTGACAAAAGCCAATGGCCTTCTTTGCTTGACCGACTATTTATTCTGCTGTTATCATTTCTAGTAGCATCGTTTGATCGAATGTTCTGTTTCTTGCGAATCTTACCGTCTTGATGAACTCTTCTGTCATCCTCTCCGTTCAAATTTTCCACGCTTCGTAAAGCTTTGGTCGAGCACATCTTTTCTGGATCCTGCGCTGTATTTCTCGTTGGTTGGTGTTGTGTAGGTAGGGCGGATGGGGATGGTTTACTTGTTTCATGCCCAGTTTCGGCGATCGCTGTTGTTTCGTCGTCAGTGGGATTTGGTTCAGTGTGGAGTATGCTTTCCCGTGCGTTGATTCCCATAGTGCTTGCGAGTCCCAGTAATTCCTGCTGTTGGGCTTGGAACTTTACATCTAATTTATCTCATGCTACTGTTAGGTTTCATATCGCGTAATTGTGGGATACAGTACGCTCAGCGTTAGCGTCTTGTCGTGCCTCTGAGCCGCTTATTGATTCCTGCATTATTCCCAGTTGTTTAAGCATTTTCTCTTGGGTTGCGAGTATTTTATCTAGTGCGCTTTCGGATATTTGTTCTTTATACATGTTTGAAAGTTTTCACTTCGGTTCACTGCAAGTTCCCTGCGGGTGCGACCTTGGTCCGGTTTTCTTCTTGCTCCGTGGAGAAAGTATTTCCGTTGTTCCTCAGGTGAATTTGCTGATGTTTGACGTATCCTATCCCGGCCGGATCGCCAATTTTGTCACGGGGAAATATGTACCAAGTATTAACCTAAATGTCAAACGGGCGGCTCTTCAACTTTGGTGGAGGGGACCCTTTATAGAATAAACTAGGTATCTTATATTCATTCTTATTCCGTAAAATAAGTGTAATACAGATATTGAATAACATTAAATACTTAACGTTGGTTTTCAGGATGTTTATACGAATGTAGAAACGTTCTCTTTGAGGTACAATGTAGAACTGATTTATTCGGGTGTGCTCCGTTTTTATATTACAATTTTCTGGTTGAGCAGGCGGTTTCTGGACATGTGTTGGCTTGTTATGGCTGATTTCGCTACGGTCGATGTCTGAGCGGTTTCCAGTAATGCAATGGCTGAATTTTGGCAAATTTTGCTACGGTTAATTTCTGGGCGGTTTTCGGTGATGCGTAACCTGGATTTTGGCTGGCGTCAGACGGTGATGCGTTAGCTGGATTTTGGCTGGCGTCACAACGGAACGGTCACCTATGAATGGTGTGACTTTATACCAATTGGCAATGATCACTAGTGGTCTGTCGCTCTGCTTTAATATTCACACCGTGAATTGAGGATCGTATTGCCAACACTTGTCACCGGATTCACACCTGGAATACCTGGCATGGCAGTCGAAGTCACAGGATAGGTGAGGCTTCTGACTTAGCTGTTCGCTTCACAAAGAAGGTGGTCACATTCTCCAACGGTTTGACACTGGATAATACATATCATACATGAAATCAAGGTGCCCGTCACTGAAATCTCAGCTAATGTGTTTTACTGGACGCGAAGATATACTCTCAAAACTGCGAATTTGGTTCTCGGAAGGAAAAGGTTTCTGTATATGTTTTACTCTGTGACAGTATGCAACGTTATACAGCGGATTGACTCTGTTTGATATTGATTCCGTCGATTGAGGTATGTATTGCCGATACCGTTCAGCGGATTTACCCACGGAATACCAGGTTTGATTCTCGGAAATTCAAAATAGGTGAAGCTATTGACTTAGCCGTTCCTATCTAACAGAAGGGGGTAACTTACTCCAACGGTTTGACCCTCGTGATTCTAATTCATACATGAAATTAAGGTCCGCACCAGTAAACTGATTACTAATTTCATCCGCTGAAGACGAATTTATACTCTCGATACGGCGGGATATCTTCCCCGATGGTTGGGCTATCGGAAAACTGTTTGCCACTAAACCAATATGTAACGTTCTGCAACTGTTCGACTGTCTGCATTAATATTCAAATCTTGAATTAAGATGTCCATTTTAAATACTGTTCAGTGGATTTACTCCAGGAATACCATGTTTGACTCTCGGAATCATAGGATAGGTGACGCTATTGTCACAGCCGTTCGTTTCTCAAAGAAGGTCGCAACAATCTCGATCGGTGTGACCCTCGATCTACTAGGCCATGCATGAAATTAATGTGCACCTGACTAAAATGTGTACTTCTTTGCTTCTCTGAACGCGATGTTGTACTCTAGACACATCGGGTTAGGTTCTCGGAGGGCAAGATCTTCGGAAAACATTTGACACTAAACCAATAGGTAACGATCTACAAGGGATAGAATTAAGGTGTCCAATAAGAGTACTGTTCAGCGCATATACTCCTGATTTACCTAGTGTTACTCTTGGAACCACATGATAACGGAAACTATTTATTTAGCCGTTCGACACTCAAAGAAGCTTGGACCATTCTCGAAAGGCATGAATATCAATTTTTCTATTCATACATGCAAATGAGGCATCCGTCTGCCAAAATGTTTATTAACTTGCATCTGTTTACACTAAGCAACACGCGCGCTGCAGCGGGTTAGGTTCTCGGAAAGTATGGAAATTGGAAAAACTTTTGACTTTATGCCAACTGGTAACGTTCTCAAACGGTTTCGCGCACTACTCTAATATTAAAATTGTGAATTAAGGTGTCTATTACCAATACTCATCAGCGGATTTACTACCGGAACACCAGGCCTGGCTCTCGGAATCACAGCATAGTGTAAGCTAATGATTTAGCCGCTCGACTCTCAAAGAAGGTGGTAACGTTCTCGGACGGTTTGACCATCGATCTTCCTATTAATGCATGAAATTAAAGTGGGCGTCTGCTAAAATGTCTTCTGATTTGTTTCTCTGAACACAAACTTATACCCACGATATAGCAGGTTATGTTCTCGGTAGGTACGGTATCCGGTAATGAGTATGAGTCTTTGAGAGACGCACGGCTAAGTCAACACCTTCACCTATCCAGTCATTCGGAGAGTCAAACCAAATATTCCAGGAGAACATCCGCTGGAGAGCATTGGTAATAGAGACATTAATTCGAGGCATTAGTTTTATAGTAGAGAGTCCAACCGTCGGGGAACAATACAAATTCTTATAGAGAAAACTGTTACGGAAGGCACTACATTCCGAGCACCGAACCCGCTGTATGACGAGTATAACTTCGTGTTCGGAGAAAGGAATGAGTATACTTTTCAGCGCCGAACAACTCAATTGCTTGCATCAATTAGAGAATCGAGTTTCAGCCCCATGCATGGCGTTACCACATTCTGTGAGAGGCGAACGCCTAAGTCAATAGCATCACCAATCCTGTGATTGCGATTATCAAACCAGGTATTCCGGGACTGAGTCCTCTGAACAGTGTTGGCAATTGACACCTTAATTCTCAATTTGAATATTCCAATAGAGCGTCAATCCAATTGAGATCGTTACCAATTGCAAAAAAGTCAAACGTTTCAGCGAAAACCTTACCCACCGAAAAAGTAACTCGCAGTATCGAGGGGATAACTTCGTGTTCAGTAAAAAAAATTAGTGTTCATTTCAGTTTACGGGAACATTAACTTCGTGTATGAATGGGAAGATCGAGGGCCAAACCGCTCGAGAACGTTGCCAACTTCTGCAGGAGACGATCGGCTACGTCAATAGCTTCATCTATCCTGCGATTCCGAGAGCCAAACCACGTGTTGCTGGAGTATATCCGCTGAACTGTATTTGCAATGGACGCCTTAGTTCCCGATTTGAATATTATAGTAGATGGACAAACCGCTTGAGAATGTTTCCAATTGGTATGAAGTCAAACGTTTTACTGACGACGTTAACCTCCGAAGTCCTAACGCGCTGTATGGAGAGTATATCAAGGTGTTCAGAGGATGAAACTATTATTCATTTGAGACGCAGGTACCTTAATTTCATGAACGAAGCAGAAGGTCGATGGTCAAACCGATCGTGAACGTTACAAACTTCTTTGTAAATCGAAGGGCTAAGTGAACAGCTTCACCCATCCTGTGGTACCTAGGGCCAAACCAGGTATTTCGGGAGTAAATTCGCAGAAAATTATTTTGCAATTGACACATTAACTAACGGTATGAATATACTAGTAGAGCGACAATCCGTGTCAAAGCGCTACCAGCTTGTATAAAGACAAACGCTATACTGAAGACTTTTTCCTCCGAAAGCCTATCGCGCTGTATTGAGAGTATAAAATGGTGTTCAGAGGAAAAAATTGGTACACGTGTACGTGACAGGCACCTCAATTTCATGTATGTATTGAAAGATCGCGTGTCAAACCGTTCGGGAAAGATACCATCTTCTTTGATATTCAATCACCTATGTCAATAGCTTCATATATCCTGTGATTCCGAAAGTCATACCGGGAATTCCGGGAGAGAATCCGCTATACAATATTAGCAATAGACTCCTAAATTATCTGCATTAGCATTAAACAAGGCAGACAAATCGTCCGAGATATACTTATATACTATACTTATTTGTATAGACTCACACTCTTTACCGAAAGCCTTACCATTGGTGCAGCTAACGTGCCTTATCGAGAGTATTACTTCGTGCTCAAGGAAGCAAATTCTTATGCACATTAGTGACGGGCACCTTCGTTTCATGTACGATTTAGAAGATTGAGAAGTTCGAGATCGTTATCGCCTTCTTTGAGAGTTGAACGCCTAAGACAATAGCTTCTCCTATCCTGTGATTCCGGGAGTCATACAACGTATTCCGGGTATAAGTCCGCTCAACAGCATTGGCAATGGACACCTTTATTAACGGTATGAATATTGAAGTAGAGAGACAAGCCGTAGGAGAACATTACCAATTGGCATGACGAGAAACTTCTTACCGGATACCTTACTTCCGCGAACCTAACCCGCTGAATCGAGGGTATAACGCCGTTTTCGGCGAATCAATTTAGTATACATTTTAGTGACGGCAACCTTAAATTCATGTATGAACTAGAAGATTGAATGTCAATCCTATCGAGAACGTTATCACCTTCTTTACGATTCAAACGACTAAGGCAATAGCTTCAGACATTCTGTGATTCAGAAAGTCAAACTAGATTTTCCGGGGGTAAATGCGCTGTACAGTATTGGCAATAAATATCTTAGTTCGCGGATTGAATATTAAAATAGAGCGTTACACCGCACAAGAACGTTACAATCGCTATAACGTCAGACATCTCACCGAATGCCTTACGGTTCGAGAAGATAACTCGCAGTAATCAAGGGTATAATTTCGTGTTTAGGGCAAGAAGTTAGTACACAACTTAGTGGCGGCACCTTAAATTCATCCACGAAATGGAATATCGAGTGTTAAATCCTTGTGGAATGTGACAACCTACTTTGGGTTTCGAAAGGCTACGTCAGTAGCCTCACCCATCCAGTGACTTCAAGTGCCAAGACAGGCATTCCGGTAGTAAATCCGGTGATATGTATTGGAAATAGACTCCATAATTCACAGTGTAAATAATAAAGCTGAGCGTCAAGTTGTTTTAGAAAGTTACCTACAGGTATAACCTCATTCTTCTTACCGAAGGACTTACTTTCAGACAACCTAATCCGCCGTATCAAAAGTATAACCTCGGGTATAGAGAAACATATTAGTGTGCATTTTAATAACGGTCACCTTATTTTCGTGTATGAGTAGGAAAATCATGAGAAAATCGTATCTTGATTGTTACCACTTCCTTTGAGAGTCGAACGCCTTAGATAACAGCTTCACCTTTGCAGTAATTCCAAGAGTCGAAACAGGTATTCCGGGAGTAAATCCCTTGCACAGTGTCGTCACTAATCTCCCAACATCCCGGTATATGTATTAAAATATAGAGGGAAATCGTTAGAGAATATCACCATTTCGTATAATGTAAAACTTTCTCCCGGACTCCTTACCTTCCAAGAATCTAACCCGCTTGTTGTATCGAGGGTATAACATCGTGTTCAGAGAAACAAATTAGTATGCATTATAGAGACGGACATCTTAATTTCAAGTTTGAATTAAGTCAAGTGTCAAACCGATCGTGAACATTCCACCTTCTTTGAGAGTCGATTGGATAAGTCCATATCTTCACGTGTAATGTAATTCCGAGGGACAATCCACGAATTCTGAGAGTAAATCCCCTGAACAGAAATGGTAATAGCCTACTTAATTCACGGTATGAATTTTAAAGTACAGTGTGAAACCGTTGTAGATGGTTACCTATTGCAATTGAGTCTCACATTATAAAGAACGGCTTACGTTCCTAGAAACTATCCTGCTGTATCGAAAGTAGAACTTGGTGTCCAGAGAATCAAACCATTACATATTTTAGTGTCGGGCACCTTAACTTCATATAAGAACAGAAATATGGAGGTTCAATCAGTGCGAGGTCGATACCACATTCTTTGAGAGTCGATCGGCTAAGTCAACAGCTTCAGCAATTCTAAGATTCCTAGAGTCGAATGAGGTATTCCAGAAGTAAATCCGCTGAACAATTTTGCACTAGACACCATAAATCGCAGCGGGAATAATAAGGATTAGAGCCAAACACTCGGAGTACATTACCAATCGGTATAAAGGTTATTCTTTGTACCAAACGCTTTACCTCCCGTGGAGACAACCAGCTGCAGCGATTATCTTTCTTAGTCTTCAGGTGATCAAAATTGTAGGCATTTTAGCAGACGCACACATCATTTTCATGCTTGAATAGGACTATCGATTGTCAAAGCGTGCGAGAAAGTTACCACCTACTTCGATAGTCGCACGGATGTATCAATAGCCACACCTGTCCTGTCAATCCGAGGGTCAGACTATGTACACCTGGAGTCAATCTGGAGTCAACCAGTGTGAATAGTAAAGTAGGGCGACAAACTATTGCAGACTGTTACTTATTGGGTATAGCGTCAAACTTTTGCTGAAGGCCTTACCGTCAGAGAAACATACCCGTTGTAGGGAGGGTCTTGCTTAGTGTACAGAAAAACAAAACTTAGTGTACACTTTTGTGACGAGCACATTAATTTAATGTATGAATTAGATGATCGTGGGTCAAACTGTTCGTCGAAATATACCACATTCTTTGAGAGACCAGTGGCTATGTTATTAGCTTCATATATCCTGTGATTCCGAGAGTCAAACCAGGCATTTTGGACTGAATCCGCAGAACAGTATAGGCAATGGAGACATTAATTAACGTATGAATATTTAGGTAGAGGGTTTATCTGTCGGAAAATATTATCCATTGGTATAAAGTCATTCTTTATACCGAATACCTTGCCTTCCGAGAGCCGAACCGTATGTACCGAGTGTCTTGCTTATCGTTCACGGAAGCATGTTAGCAGACATTCCAGCAGACGGACACCATATTTTCATGAATAAGTATTAAAATCGACAGTCCAACCGTTCGATAACATTACCGCCGTGGTTGAGACTCGGCCGGTTAAAACAATAGCTCCATGTATCTTGTGTATTCGACGGTCGAACCAGGTATACCTGGAGTGAATTCACCGTACAGTATTGGCATTAGACATCCTATTTCAGGCAATAAGTATTAAACTACACTGTCAAACCGTAGAAGAGCGTCACCTATTGGTATAGAGTGAAACCTTTTTCCGAAGGCCATACCGTCCGAGAACCTATCCATGGCATCAGGAGTATAACATCTTGACCAGAGAATCGAGTTAGCATACATATTAACGATGTCTACCTTAGTTTCAGGTGTAAAATAGAAGTTCGAGGGTCAAACCATTCGAGATATAAAACAGTGGTGTCAATAGCTACACCTATACTGTGATTGCGAGAGTCAAGCCAGGTATTCCGGGTGTAAAGCCGCTGAACAGTATTGGCAATCGACACCTTAGTTGGCGGTATCAATATTAATGTACAGAGTAGAACCGCTGTAGGTCGTTACCTATTGGTATGGGGTCAAATCTTCTACCGACGGTGTTACCTTCGGCGAATCTAACCCGCTGCACCGAGAATATAACTTCTTAACCAGTGAATCAAATCGGCATGCATTTTAGCAACGGGCAACTTAATTTCATGTAAGAATTGAAAGGTCTATTGTCAAACCGATCGAGAACATTGCCACCATTCTTGATAGTCGCACAACAACGTGAATAGCATCATCTATCCTGTGATACCTAGAGTGAAACATGGTATGCCGCGATTACTTTAACTATATTGGCAATAGGTAACTTAATTTACGGTAAGAATATTAAAGTACAATGTGAAACCGTTAGAGAAGATTACCAATTGTAATAAAGTCAAATTTTGACTGGTCATATTACCATCCAAAACCATAATCCGTTGTAGCATGCGCCTTTCTTACTGTTTACGGAAACAAATAAGAAAGAAAACATTTTAACAGATGCACACATTTGTTTCATTTAAGCATAGGAATATCGAGGGTCAAACCATCCGAGGACGTTACCACCTTCTTCGAGAGTTGTAACGGCTAAGTCAATAATTTCACCAGCCATGTGCTTCCGAGCGTCAGACCAGGTATACCGCGATAAAATCCGCTGAACAGTATTGATAGTAGACACCTAATTCCACGGTATGGATATTGAAGTGGATATCCAAGCCGTTGGGGAACGTTACATCTTGGAATAAAGTCATAACTCTTACCCAATACCTTGCCGTCCGAGAACGTAACCGGCTGTAGAGCAAGACTAGCATAATGCTCACGTAATAAAGCAGGAGTCATGGTAGCAGATGGACATCTTAATTTCGTGTATGGGTAAGTAGACAGAGTGTCAAACCGATCAAGATCGTCACCACCTTATCTCAGAGTCGAACTGCAAAGTCAATAATTCTGCTATCTCGTTATTCGGAGAATCTAACAAGGTATTCCAGGATTAAATCCGCTGAACAGTATTGGAAACGGACACCTCTAATAACGGCATGAATGCTATGGTTGAGAGTCAAACCATTGGAAAGGAATAAAAATTTGAATAAAGTCATTCCTTTTACTCAATACGTTACCTTCCGTGTACACAACCTGCTGTTGAGGTCGTCTTGCTGTGTCTACGCGTGATAAAACTAGTAGACATTTAAGTAGATAGATGGACACCTAATTTTCCTGTATGAACAGGAATATCGTGGGTCAATCCGAGCGAGGACGTTATAACCTCCTTTGTGAGTCGAACGCCTAAGTAAATAGCTTCCCTTGTCCTGTCATTTCCGNCCTGTCATTTCCGAGTGTCAACTTAGGTATTCCAGGAATAAATGAGCTCAACAGAATTGGCATGGACACCGTAACACACGATAGGAATACAAAAGTACAGAGACAAACCGTTGGAGAACATTAAAAATTGGTATAAAGTCAGCATTTTACCAAATACCTTACCGACTGAGGACATAACCTGCTCTATGGGCTGTCGTGCTTAGTGTTCACGGAATCAAATTAGCACAAATTTTAGTGACGTGCACCTTAATTTCATGCATGTACAAGAATATCGAGGGGCAAACCGTTCGGGATCGTTACCACATTCTTTGAGCGCAGAACTGCTATGTCAACAGCTTGATCTATCCTGCGATTCCGATAACCAATGCAGGTATTCCGGGAGTAAATTCGCCTCACATTATTGAAAATAATCACCTTGTTTCACGGCTTGAATATTAAAGTTGGGAGTCAATCCGTTGGAGAACAAAACCAATTGTTATAAAGTCATACATTTTACCGAAAAACGTACCTTCATAGATTCGTGTTCAGAGAATGAAATTAGTATCCATTTTAGAGACGAGCCCCTTCACTTCATGCATAAATTAGAGGCTTAAGGGACAAACCTCTCGAGAACGTTGCCGCCATCATTGAAAGACGTGTAGTTATGTCAATAGCAACACCTATCCAAAGGTTCCATGAGTCATACGAGGTATTCCAGTACTAAATCCTCTGACCCGCTTTGCAACTGACATATTATTTCACGGTGTGGATATTGTAGTAGCGAGTCAAACCGTTGGAGAAAATTACCAGTTCGTATAACGACATACTCTTTATCGCATTCCTTACCTTCCGAGAACATAAGGCGCAGCACCATGGGTATAATTTCGCGTTTGGAGAAACAAATGACCATTCGCTTTAGTGACGGTCACCTTGATTTCATGAATGGAATGGAATATCGAGGGTCATACCTTACGGGAACGTGACCACCGTCTTTTGGATTCGTAAGGCTCTGACAGCCGCCTCACCTTTCTTGTGATTCCGAGTACCTAACCAGGTATTCCGGGACTAAATCCGCTGTACAGTATCGGCATTGAAAACTGTACTTCCCGCTATATATTGAAGTACACTGTCAAACTATGGTAGAACGATACCTACTGGAATAGGGTCAAACTTCTAACCGTACGCCTCACCATCCGAGGAAAAGCTAACCCACAGTATCGAGAGTACAAATTCGTATTCATAGAAGCAAATTAGTATACGCTTTAGTCACGATTACCTTAATGTCACCTATGAATTAGGAGATCGAGGGTCGAACCGGTTGAGAGCTTTACCACCTTCTTTGGCGATCGAACGTATAAGTCAATAGCCTCCGCTCTTTTATGATTCCGAGAGTCAAATGCGGCACTCCGGGAGTAAATACGATGAACTGTATTAACGATAGACATCCNTGAGAGTCAAACCGTCGGAGAACAATACCAATTGCTATAAGGACATTCATTATAACCTACAACTTACATTCCGAGAACTCAAGCCATCGTAGCGATTGCATTGCAACTGGTACACAAGAACTTATTCGTAGTCGTTTTAGCAGACGGTCACCTTATTTTCATGAAATAGTAAAATATTCGGAGGTCAAATCGTTCGAGGACGTTACCACCTTCTGTGAGAGACGATCGGCTAAATCAATCGCTCCACCTATCCTGTGATTCCGAGAGTCAAATCAGGTAATCCGGGAGTAAATCCGATGAATAATATTGGCAACTGACACCATAATTCACGGCATAAATATTAATATAGTAACTCAAACGGTCGGAGAACATTACCAATTCGTATAAGGTCAAACGGTTTACCGATGGCGTTAACTTCCGGGAACGTCACAAGCTTCATCAAGGGTATAACTTCGTGTTGTTGGAAAGAAATTAATATTCCTTTAAATGACACGCATCCTAACTGCACGTATGAATTCGAAGGTCGAGGGTCAACCCGTTCGAGAACGTTACCACCCGCTTTGAGAGCTGAACGGATAAGTCAATAGATGCATCTATCCTGTGATTCAGAGAGTCGAAGCAGGCATTGCGGTAGTAAGTGCTGTGAACAGTATTTGTAATACACACATTAGTTCTCGGTTTGATTAATGAAATAAAGCGTCAAACAGTTTGAGAACGTTACCAATTGCTATAATGTGAAACGCTCTACCGAAGACCTTTCCCTCCGAAAAATTAACCCGCTGTATCGAGAGTATAACTTTGTGTTCAGAGAAAGGAATTAGTATTCATTTCAGTGACGGGCACTTTAACTTCATGTTTGAGTTAGGAGATCGACGGCCAAACCGCTCGAGAACGTTGCAACATTCTGTGAGAGACGAACTGCTGCGTCAGAAGCTTCACCTATCCTGCGATTCTGAAAGCAAAACCAGGTTTTCCGGGAGTAGGTCCGCTGAACAGTTATGGCAACAGACACCAGAGTTGAAGGTTTGAACATAAAAATAAAGCGGAAACCGTATTGTAGCGTTACAAATTGGTATAAACTCAAACGTTTTACCGAAGGCCATACCTTCAGTGAAACTCACCGGCTTCATCGGGAGAATAGATTCGTGTTGAGAGCAAGAAACTGATGTTCATTTTAGCGGCGGTCATTTTAATTTCATGTATGGATTGGACGATCGAAAGTACGTCCATCCCAGAACGTTACCACCCTCTTTGAGTGTCGCACCTGCTTAGGCATTAGATTTACCTATAACGTGATACTGAGAGGCCAACAGGATAATCCGTGAGTAAATTCGCTGTACTGGATTGGCATTGAACACATTTATTAACGGCTTTAATATAAAAGTAGAGCGTCAAACCGCCAGAAAACATTACCAATTTTTATA
>NIJG01000665.1:23313-37367 GCA_002201625.1 Euglossa dilemma | reverse complement strand
CTCAACCAGAAAATTATAATATTAAAACCGAGCACAAACGAATAAATCAGTTCTACATTGTACCTCAAACAGAACGTTTCTACATTCGTATACCTATCCTGAAAACGTACGTTAAGTATTTAAAATTATTCAGTATCGGTATTACAGTTATTTTGCGGATTAAGTATAAATATAAGATACATGGTTTCTTGTAGAAAGGATCTCCTCCGCCAAGGATGAAGAGCAGCCCGCTTATATTATAGGTTAATACTTGGCACGTATATCCCCGAGACAAAATTGGCGATCCACTCGGGATAGGATAGGTCAAACATCAGCAAATTCACCTGACGAACAACGGAAATACTTCCTCCACGCAGCAAGAAGAAAACCAGACCAAAGTCGCACCCGCAGGGAACTTGCAGTGAACCGAAGTGAAATCTTTCAAACATGTATAAAGAACAAATATCCGAAAGCGCATTAGATAAAATACTCGCAACCCAAGAGAAAATGCTTAAACAACTGGGAATAATGCAGGAATCAATAAGCGAATTAGAGGCACGACAAGATGCTAACGCTGAGCGTACTATATCTCACTATTCCGCGATATGAAACCTTACAGAGGCATGAACGAAATTAGGTGTAAAGTTCCAAGCCCAACAGCAGGAATTACTGGGACTCGCAAGCACTATGGGCATCAAAGCAAGGGAATGCATACTCCGCACTGAACCAAGTCCCACTGACGACGAAACAACAGCGACCGCCATAACTGGGCATGGAACAAGTAATCTATTCCAATCCACCGTACCTAAAGAACACCAACCTACGAGAAATACAACGCACGAACCAGAATTGATGAGCTCGACCAAAGCTTTACGATGCGTGGAAAATTTGAACGTAGAGGACGATATCGGGTAAAGAAGAGTTCATCAAAGCGGTAAGATTCGCAAGAAACAGAACATTCGATCATCCGCTGCTGCCAGAAATGATACCAGCAGAAAAAAATAGTCGGTCAAGCAAAGGTGGCCATTCGGTTTTGTCAGATAAATACCTACGAAGATTTATATGAAGCATTACGATCATATCTTTCGACACCAACCACCATAAGCGGAAGTCGGAGTAGGACGCAACAGACGAAGCAAGGACAAACCGACAGCTTGCAGGCTTATGCAAATCGCGTTCGTCAGAGTCTAAGGGGACTGCAGTACGCCATTCAAGCTATGCATACAAACCCAACTGCTAGGGACATGGTATTGGAAGAAGAGTCACATGAGTCTATAAGATTCTTCTTACGCAACTTGCGTGTGGAAATAGCTCAGCCAGTAGTTCCTATGAAACCCGGATCAATCAGTGAAGCCCAACAGGAAGCATGTGACGTAGAAGCATTGTTTATTGAGTCAAAACGAAACCAGAATATATCTAGACTTGGCCCAACATCATGACCCATGATGAGTCCAAACCAAGAATACAGAGGGAATCCGAGACTCAAAACATAAAACGAGACTAATAAACCAATAACGAACCCGATACGCTGCGAACATTGCCGAAAAATAGGACATGACCTATGTCCACACGCCTGACAGTGTGACCTATCAAAGAACAAAAATTTTCATGGTGTCCAGTCAGGAATATCTCCGACAAGAATAAACAACCAGAAATTAGAAGATTGCACTACACCCCAGGCGAGAAACGATGCATTGAAACAAGATTCCCGGGAACTCGCCGACGAGGAAGATTGCTCATTGACACCGCAGCGGGAGCCAATCTCATCAAATGATGATTGGCCAGAGACCAGATAAAGTTAAAACAAGATAAAATAATTCAGTTAGGTTCCACGAAATACAAAATCTTTAGCTGCACACCGGTAAAAGATGGACAATTAACACATGAATTACTAATAACATAGGACAACTTCCCATTGACAGAAGACGGTATAGTAGGATTACCCATTCTAGAAAAATATCAATACACAATCAGTAACAAGCAACTCCGACTTAATAACGATGTTTTTGAATGACAGGCGACTCCTGCCACCGAGATAATCCCCAGTAGATGATCAGTTACCCACGTTGTTAAGCTCGATCATGACGCTGTTCGTGCTTGCTTCTTTAATATTGGTGAGCATGATATTCAAATTGAGAATCGCAGTCAAATAGACTCAGGTAATCCCAAAATCATAGAAATATTGACCCCGTAGAGACTCCATGGCATAGAAGAAGGATTAAGAGAACTTAATAAGAAAATTGTATGCAATTACCATAACATCATTACAACTGAAAATGAACATTTACCCTGTGCCACAATAAATAACACGACATTTTCGTAAAAACAGACAGACTGTCAATATTGAAGCATGCAGAACTCCGGAATGTCACAAAAAAGAGTTCCAAAGCTAAATTAATGAAATATTAGGCAAAGGTATAATAGAAGATTCAGACTCACCTTATAATGCACCAGTCTGGGTAGTGCCCAGAGAACTGGATACGTCTGGCAAACAAAGATGGAGAATTGTGATTGACTTTCGGAAGTCAAATGAAATCACCAATCGGGAGGAATATCCACTTCCGCAAGCCGATGACATATTCGCCCACTTAGGAAATTCTAAGTTCTTCAGTGCATTGGACCACTCGTCAAGCTGCCGTCAAATACCTAGGAACCCTAAACACAAAGAGTGCACTGCTTTCAGCACGACGGACGGACATTGTTACTACAAAAGAATGCCTTTCGGTCTACGGAATGCGCCAGCCACCTTCCAAAGAATGGTAGATAGCGCAATACGAGGACTGACTGGCAAGTATTATTTGTATATTTAAACGATATAGTAATACTTGGAAACACTACAGAGGAACACAATCGCAACCTAGCAATAGTACTTAACAGACTGATGGAAGTTGGACTGAAGATACAACCTGACAAATGCGAAATCCTGAAACACGAACTCGAATACCTAGGACAAATCATCACTAAAAATGGAATCAAACCAAATCGAAAAAGATGGGATATACAAAAACCTTCCCTAATCCTGCAAACATAACGAAAGTGAAATCATTTTTGGATTAGTTGGATACTATCGTAAATTCATTAAAAACTTCTCAAGCATCGCGAAACACCTAACAATCGTAACCCAAAAGGAAACTCCCTTTCAATGGAAAGAAGGACAACAATCAGCATTTAGCACTTTGAAAAATGAACTATGCAAGCATCCTGCACTAAAATACCCGAATTTTAACAAGACTTTTGTACTGACAACGGATGCCAGCAACGAAGGGATAGGAGCTGTGATCTCATAGGATAGACATACCTGCAGTTTCATCTCACCTTCCCCGAATTCCGCAGAAAGATATTATACTACCACGGAAAAAGAGATATTAGCTATAGTTTGGGAGATCAAAAGGTTACGCCAATACTTACTAGAAAGGCACTTCAGAATAGAAACGGATCATCAGGTATTGATGAGGTTACATAAGATTAATGATTCGTCATCGAGGCTAATATGATGGAGATTGAGGATAGACAAATATGACTATGATATCGAATATAACACAGGAAAATATAATGTAGTAGCAGACGGATTATTACGATTATTCCTGGCGGGAATAGTGAAAGACGGAAAGGTAAACATCAAAATGCAAACAATAAACCCAGAAGAAATAGAGGATTCCCTACCAGACGCACTAGGAAGGCCACCAACCATGACGAACATAGATGATGTAGACGACCTGCTCGAAGCATACGAATATTGGAAAACATCGCCAAGCTAGAATACGCTGATCAAGCTGGAAGCTAACGAACCACATTGGACCCTAGTATCTTACGACCTCCTAGGATCATATAACGAAAAAGATTGGTTACACAAATTACATGCACTCGTGACTTTGCAGCAAAACCAGGAGAACATTAAATTCGGCATTCCAGACATCATGGGACTGCACATTATCAATATACAACTAATGTTAAGATTCTCAATGAAGAAATCAAGCATATCCTACAGGACCCCCACTACCTCCAACAACATATAGGAGAAAACAGCACGAACGAACTAATCAGAATCAAATATTATTGGAAAATCTCAGAAAATGGTGAAAGGGAATTCATATGAAGATGCAAAACCTTTCAGACCATCAAACTAGCAAGGGTAAGTCCAAGAGAAGAGGCAATCATCACCGATACAACAGAAAACCCAAACGACAATGTAGGACTTGACATTACCACGGACCAAATCAGGAATCCAGTTTATGCTCTCAATACAGGATTGTATTTGCAAAATGCCTAATGCTGATACCTTTAAAGAACCAACATGCTTCATCAATAATCAACTCCCTCCTAGATCATTACATATACATATTTTCTTCCCCAAGACACATACAAACCGACCAAGGACAGAACTTCGTATGAATATTAATGACAGAATTTGAAAACTTGTTTAACATAATGCAAATGAAAACCACCAGCCTGCATCCATAGTCAAATCGTAATCTCGAAAGATATCATTTAATGATAAAGGAAGCTCAGTGAACTAATATTGGTCAACATCAAAATGATAGGTCCGAAAGCTAAAATGCGTTAACCTAGCTTACAGCACCACGATCCATACACCCTTTGAATTAACGTTTGGAACACGAGCCAATGCACCTCCTGCTATAGCAATTACCCCTAATTTATCTAAAGACACTTTGGTAGAGCTATGGAAACAAAGACATCTAGCATGCTTAGAACACGCGAAAAGTGACTGAAATAACTGAAAAAATAAGAAGAATTATAAAGTTTCACAAGATAGTAAAATCAATCTTAATAAGTATATACAAGAAAGGTGGCTTAGTACTTTTGCATAATGAAGGTAAAGCTAGTAAACTCGATCAGGAATGGTTAGGACCGTACGAGATATTTGAAATCAGAACACCCAATTATGTTATATTCGTTTATGATATACAAGCTACAGTACATGGGAACGGAATCAAACCATATTATTCCAGATCAAACTAAATAAAGGGAAAGGTTAATAATCTCCATCNGTAATTGAATTATCTGACGCTATGGACCGAATGTATAGCATCAATCGCAACCTAAAATAATACTGCATACAGAAACTATCAGACTGTGTTGCTACAGACTATCAAACTGTAAAAGGAATGGTTAATACTCTCCAACTACGATTTGACAAACTACGAATACTGCTACTCCTTAGACCAAAAAGTGGACCTATTAACGCCATAGGTAGCATATCTAAACCATTATATGGGACATTGGACGGATCTGATCTGAAACTTGTGAATGAAATTCTAGACAAACACTATGTCAAACAGAATACAATCTCTAAAATAATACAGTACCGAACAGCATTACTCAGCAGATTCATACATGATGAAGCATCACAACACGTATTAGATAGATTTACTCAAGGAGATACAAGGATATGTCAAATGGAAAATAAGGAACCTTTAATCGATACATTATTAATTATAGAAAGAATATTGTTGGACCTAGATAAGAGAATCGACGACTTTTACCTAGTATAACTCTAGGCAAAAAGGGTATATGAGACACAATATTCATACCTATTGACGCATTTATAAGAACAATGGAGAAATAAACAACTTTCCATCATTAATTCATAGAACGAACCATACATAACTTTTATCGATAATCGACATTAGCGAATTAATTCTCGCAACTGAAGAAGACACTTTGATATACAAAATTAAAACTCCAATATTAGGGAAAAGACCATGGAAACTTGTAAAATACTACGCTCCAGCCAAGAAATTAGCTGAAATATTCATGTACTCAATTCTGAACCACTAATATGCGATTATACGAACATCCGCACACATAATACACAACGAACAATTGCGAGCACCATGTAAACCCACCAGGATAGGATTAGTTTGCCGAAAAATTCAACCGGTACGGTACGGCAAAGAAGAAAATGTGTGTAAATCAAACTGCAGTACGGCGATATTCAAAATAGATCACCTAACAATTATACCCATGAAAACTAATAACAAATTCATTACAATTCCCGAGAAAAGTATAACAATTTCGGCCGTATGTACAACACATGAAACGCTTCACCTAGAAGAACCTAGCATAATTTCTGTTAAATACTCATGTACACTTTCATATGATGATAACACAATGAAAATAGGAGAAGTACATATAGAAGCAATCATAAAAATGAGCAACAACACTATTCCATATAATTTAAACACACAAAAAATTGGACTTATATCAAATAAAATACCCATTTTACCCGAAATCGCTCCAAATTTTAACAAGTCCAAATACAATCTAGACCAATTAGGAGCAGAAATCAAGATAATGCAAACCCAAAATGGTCTAACCACACTATCCAATGAATCATGTTCTATACTTACCTATGTAGGAAGGATATCATTAGCATTAGTTACAAGTTACACTTTGTATAAAACAGGATTACTAAAGCGCTACATACCTGCGAATTTATGTACAATGATATGTTGTAATAATAACCAAATCTCGATACATCCAAGTACTAACGCAGTAATACAAGTACCCACACAAATACTACGAAGACCTAGGGTAAACTTACAAGACCTAAAAGAAAAAGAAGAATCAGTCATCGAGATCTAACCGGAGATCATACGCTTCGCAGGAGTGATGAACATTCTAAGAAGGGGGTGCGACACCAGCCAAAATCCAGCCAACGCATTACCGTTCGAGGTCAGCCAAAATCCAGCCTACGCATCACCTGAAATAGCCCAGACAACAACCGTAGCAAAAATATCTCAAATTTAACCACCACATTACCGGAAACCGCTCAGATATCAACAGTAGCAAAATCAACCCAAACCAGTCAACCCATGAGAAACCGCCTACTTAACCAGAAAATGATAATATAAAATCCGAGCAGAAACGAATAAATCAGTTCCACATTATACCTCAAACAGAACGATTCTACATTCGTATGCATATGCTGAAAACATACGTTAAATATTTAATACTATTCAATACCTGAATTACACTTATATTACGGAATAAGTGTTAATATAAGAAATCTTGTTTCTTCTAGAAAGGATCTCTTCCACCGATGTTGATGAGCCGACCCTGTATATTTTAGTTTAATACTTGTTCCGAGTTTCCCCGTAAAACCGTCCGAAAGTATAACCCGCTGTAACGAATGTATAACTACGTGTTCTTTGAACGAAATTGGTATCCATTTCAGTGACGGGCACCTTAACAGCTCCACACAAATTGGTAATGTTGACCGATTGTTTGACGGCCTGCTTTCATATTCGAACCGTGCATTATGGTGTCTGTTGCCAATTCTGTTCTGCGGATTTACTCCGGGAATATCTAGTTTACTCTCGGTATACCAGCATAGGTGAAACAATTCACTTAGCCGTCCTTCTCTCACAGACTGTGGCAACATCCTGGAGCGGTTTAACGTCAAATCTTCTAATTCACACATGAAGCCATGGTGCCCGTCACTGATATGGAGAGCTATTTCATTCTCCGAACACGAAATTATGCTCTCGATACAGCGGGTTAGATTTTCAGAAGGTAAGGTACTCGGGGAAAGCGGTGACTTTATACGAATTGGTAATGTCCTCTGACGATCTGATTCACTACATTAATATTCATAACAAGCTGTCTGTTGCCAATACTGTCCTTGAATACGTGGTTTGACTCACGGAATCACAGGATGGGTGTAGCTACTGACATAGCCGTCCAAATAGCAAAGATGGTGGTAACGTTCTCGAACTGTTTATCCCACGACCTTCGAATTCATATATGAAGTTAAGGTGCCCGTCACTGAAATCGATACTAATTTCTTCCTCTGAACAAGAAGATGTACCCCTGATGAAGTAGGAGAGGTTCGCGTATGTTAACACCTTGGGTAATGAGTTTGACTTCATAGCAACTGGTAAGGTTCTACAACAGTTTGACAGTCTGCACTAACCTTCAAACCGTGAATTGAGGTGTCTATTGCCAATACTGTCCAACGGATTTACTAACGGAATTCAAGTTTTGGCTCTCGGTATCACAGGACAGAAGTAGCTATGGATTCAGCAGTTCGAATCTCGAATAAGATGCTAACGTACTTGCAATGGATTGACCCTCGATCTTCCTCTTGACACATGAATATAAGGTGTCTGCATGCTAAATCTCTTCTAATTTTTGTTCGTGAGCATTAAGCAAGTCACTCGCTACAGCGGGTTAGGTTCCAGGACGGGGAGGTATTAGTTGAAATAATTACGTTATAACAATTTGTAATGTTCTCCGTAAGTTCGACTCGTAACATTAACATTTGTGCAGTGAAACAACGTGTATACTGTTAATACTGCAATGGGGATTGACTCCCAGATGACCTGGTCTGACGCTCGCAACCACAAGATAGACGATGCCATTGACTCATTTGTGTGACTCTGAATATAGGTGGTAAAGTTCAGGAACGGTTTGACCCTCGATTTGGCAATTGATACATGAAACTATGCTGCCAAATCACTGAAATGTATGCCAAGGTGCTTCTGTCAATACGCAGTTACATTCTCGACACAGCGGGCTAGCTGCACCGAAGGTAAGGTTCTCGGTAAAATGGTAGACACTATATCAATAGGTAACGTTCTACAACGGTATGACGGTCTGTTTTAATATTCATTTCAAGAATTAATGTGTATATTGCCAATACTGTACGGGATATTTACTTACAGAGTACCTAGTTTGACTCTCGGAATCCAAGGATACGTGAAGCTATTAACTTAGACCTTCGGATCCCAAGAAGGTGGTAACATTCTTGAGTGGATTGACTCCAAATTTTGATATTCAGACATGAGAATGTGGTTTCCGTCTGCTAAAATGTCTACTAATCTGCTTTCGTGTGCACTAAGGATGACACTCTCTACAGCGCGTTAGGTTCTTGGAAGGGAGGTATCGAGTAAAACGATTGACTTTATACCATTTGGCAATGATGTCTAACGGCTTGACGCTCTATATTAATATTCACGCCGTGAATTAGGGCGTCTATTTCCTCTATTGTTCAGTGCATTTCCTCCGGGATTGCGAGGTTTGACACTCGGAATCGCAGGATAGGTGAAACTATTGACTTAGCCATTCGTCTCTCGCAAAAGGTGGCAACGTCGTTAATCCGATTGACCATCGATCTCCTAATTCATTCATGAAGATAAAAGAGCCCGTCACTGAAATGATGACTAATTTTTTCCTTTGAACTCGACGATATACTCGCGACGAATCCGGTGAGGTTCGCGGATGGTAAGGCCTGCTGTAAAACGTCTGACTTCATAGAAATTGGAAACGCCCTCAAACGGTTTGACGCTTTACGCTAATAATGAATCAGTCAATTAAGGTATCTATTACCATTATTGTACAGCGTATTTACTGCCAGAATATCTCGTGTGACTTTCGGTATCACGGGATGAGTGTTGTTAATCACTTAGCCGTTCGTCTCTCACAGATGGTGGCAATGTTCTCGATTTGTTTGACCATCGACCTTCTAATTCATACCTGAAGTTAAGGTGCCCGTCACTGAAATGAATATTAATTCCTTTCCCTAAACTCGGAGTTATACTCTCGATGCAGAAGGTTAGTTTGTCACAGGGTAAGGTCTTTGGCAATACGTTTGACTTTAAAGCAATTGCTATCGCCCCAAACGCTTTGGCACTGTATTTTAATATTCAAATCGTGAATTAATGTATCTATTGCCAATTCTGTTCAGCGGAATTACACATGGAATACCAGGTTTGGCTCTCGGAATCACAACGAAAGGGGAAGATATTGACTCAGCCGTTCGAGTCTCATAGAGGGTGGTAACGTTCCCGAACGGTTTAGCCCTCGATCTTCTAATTCATACACGAAACAGGGGTACACGTCACTGAAATGTAAATTAATATGTCCCTCTGAACCCAAAGTTATACTTTCGATACGACAGATTATGTTCTCGAAAAGTAAGGCCTTCGGTAAGAAGAACGACTATATACAAATTGTTATCGATCTACAACGGATTGACACTGTAGTTTAATATTCATGCCTTGAATTAAAGTGTCCAGTGCCAATACTATTCAGCGGATTTATTCCCGGAAAACATAGTTTCATTTTCGGAATCACAGGATATGTGACGCTATTGACATAGCCGTTCGTCACTCATAGAAGGTGGTACTTTGCTCTAACGGCTTGACTCCCGATTTTGATATTTATACATGAAAATATAGTGATCGTTTGCTAACGTATCCATCAATTTGGTTCCGTGAACGTCAAGCAAGGCACACGCAACAGCTGTTTAGGTTCTGAAAAGGTTATGTTTTCGGTTAAAAGAATGACATTGTGGGAATTTTTCTTTTTCTTTGACTGATGGACTCTCTACTTTCTAATTAATACATGGAATTAAGTTGCCTGGCACTAAATTGTATAATAAAATGTTTCTCTGTACGCGAAGTTATTCTCTCGGTACGGCGGCATAGGTTCTCCGAAGGCAAGGCCTTGGGTAAAATGTTTGACTCTATAGCAACTGGTAACGTACTACAATGTTTTGATACTGTACTTTAATATTCAAACCGGGAATTAAAATATCTGTTGTCAATACTATTCAGCGGACATACAGATGGAATAGCTGGTTTGACTCTCGGAATTCCAGGAGAGGTGATTCTACTGACACAGCCGTTCGTCTCTCATGGATGGGGGTATAGGTTCTCGCACGGCCTGACCCGCTATCGTCGAATTGATACATAAATTACGGCGCCCGTCTCTATAACTATACTCTGTATACAGCGGATTTGACGTTCGGAGAGAAAGGCCTTCAGTAAAACGTTTGACTTTATAAAAATTGGTAAGCATCCCAAGTGGAGCGACGATCTATTTTAATATTCAAACCGTAAATTAAGGTGTCGATTACCAATATTGTTCAGCGGATTTACTCCCGCAACACCAGGCCTGACTATCGAAATCACAGGATGGATTAAGCTAATGATTTAGGCGTTCGACTCTCAAAGAAGGTTGTAACGTTCTCGGACTGTTTTACCATCGATCTTACCATTAATACATGAAACTAATGTGTGCGTCTGCTAAAATGTCCACTGCTTTGATCCTCTGAACTCTTAGTTATGCTCTCGACTAAGTGGGTGAGGTTCGCGGATGGTACGGCGTTCGGTAAAACGTTTGACTTTATAACAATTGGCAACGTTCTCAGACGGTTTGACGCTCAATTTTAATATTCAAACTGTGAATTAAAGTGTCTATTGCCAGTAGTGTACAGCAGATTTTCACCTGGAATACCTGGCTTGACACTCGATGACACAGGGTAGGTGTAGCTATTGTCTCAGCCGTTCTATTCTTAAAGAAGGTGGATAGGTTCTCGAACGGTACGACTCTCGATGTTGATATTTATACACAAACATGTGGTGCCCGTCCGCGAATATGTGCACTAGATTGTTTCCGTTAACATTAAGCAGGACTTTTGCTACAGCAGGAGTGGATCTCAGAACGTAAGGTATTCAAAAATGGAATGACTTTATTCGAATTGGTAACGCTCCCCGTCGGTTTAACGCTCTATTTTAATATTCATACCGTAAATTAAGGTGTATATTGCCAATAATGTTCAGCGCATTTTCTCCTCGAATTCCAGCCATGAATATGGGAATCACGACTGGAGGTGAAGCTATTGACTTAGCGGTTCGATTGCCAAAGAAGGTGGTAATGTATCAAAGGGTTTGAACATGGATCTCCTAGTTCAGAAATGAAATTAAGGCCCACGACACTAAAATGAATACTAATTTGCTTCGCTGAACACGAAGTTACACTCAAGATACTGCTGGTTCGCTTCTCGAAGGCAAGGCCTTCTGTGAAAAGTTTGAATCTATAGCAATATGTAACGTTCTACAACGGTTTCGGTCTGTAGATTAATATTCATACCGTGAATTAGGGAGTCTATTGCCAATACACATCAGCGGATTTACTGCCGGATTACCTGGCTTGACACTTGGTATCACAGGATAGCTGAACCTATTGACTTAGCCGATCGACTGTAACAAAAGGTGGCATTGTTATGATGCGGTTTGACGCCCGATCTTCTAATTCATACACGAAGTTAAGGTGCCCGTCATTAAAATGAATTGTTATCTGATCCACTGAACACGTCGTAATACTCACGACACAGCGGGACAGCAACTCCGAAACTAAGTCCGTCGGAAAAAGTTTGACACTATACCAGTAGGTAACGTTCTACAAAGGATTGACGCCGTACTGTAATATTTATACCGTAAAGTAGTGTGTCTAAGGCTAACTCTGGGGTTCCGCGAAGTTACTCCCGTTAATCCTGGTTTGACTTTCCGAATCACAGTATTGGTGATGCTATTGACTCTGCCGATCGACTCTCGAAGGAGGTGGTAACGTTCTCGAAAGGTTTGACCCTTGATATTCTAGTTCATACATCAAATTAAGCTGCGCGTCACTAAAATGTTTACTAATGTGTTTCTCTAAGCACGAAGTTATACTCTCGATACAGCGGGCTGGCTTCTCGAAATGTAAGACCTTCTGCAAAATGTTTGACTCTATACGAATACGTAACGATCTACAACAGTTTGACGCTTTACTCTAATACTGATACCGCGAATTAAGGTATCTATTTCCTGTACGGTAGAGCGCATTTACTCCCGCAATATCTCGAATGACTGTTGGAATCACAGGATACATGCAGCTATTGACAGGCCGGTTCGAACCTCAAAGAAGGTGGTAACGTTCTCGATCGGTTTGACCCCCTACCTAGTAATACATGGATGAAATTAAGGTGCCCGTCACTGAAATGGGCACTATCTCCTTTCTCTGAGCACGAAGTTATACTTTCGAAGAAGCGGGTGAGGTTCGCGGAAGGAAAGGTCTTCGGTAAGATGTTTGACTATATTGCAATTTGTAACATTCTCAAACGGTTTGAAGCACTATTTTGATATTCAAGTCGTGAATTACGGTGTCCTTTACCAATAGTGTACAGAGGCATGACTCCAGGAATACCTGGTCTGGATATCGTAATAATAGGACAGGAGCAGCTATAGTCTTAGCCATTCGACTCTGAAAGGAGGTGGTAACATTCTCGAACGACTTTACATCAGATCTTCTTATTTATAAATGAAAATAAGCTGTGCTTTTCCTATAATGTCTACCCATATGTTTCCGTGGCTACTAAACATGACACTCGCTTCAGCGGGTTAGGTTATATGAACGTAATATATTCAATAAAATGATTGATTCTATTCCAATTGGTAATGTTCTCCAACTGATTGATCCTCTACTGTATTATTCATATCGTGAATTAAGGTGTCTATTGCCAATACTGTTCATCGGATTTACGCCTGGCATACCTGGTTTGATTCTCGGAATCCAAGCATAGGTTGTGCTATTGACTTAGCCGTTCATCTCTGATAGAAGGTGGTAACGTTCACGAACGGTTTGACACTAGATCTTCTAATCCATACACGAAGTTGAGGCGGGCGTCACTGAAATGAATTCTAATTTGCTTCTCTGAACACGAACGTATATTCTCGATGAAGACGATGAGGTTCGCGGATGGCAAGGCCTTCGGTAAAACGTTTGGCTTTAGTCAAATTGGAAACGTTCTCAACCGGATTGACACTCTTCGTTAATATTCAAACCGTGAATAAATGAGGCTGTTACCAATACTGTTCAGCGCATTTACTTCCGGAGTATCTGGTTTCATTCTCAGAATGGAAGGATATGTATACCTGCTCACATAGCCATTCGTCACTGAAAGATAGTGGTAGCTTTCTCGAACGGCTTGACACTCGATCTTCTAAAGCGTACATGAAATTAAAGTACCCGTCACTGAAATGAATAATAATTTCGTTCTGTGAATACGGAGTTATACTATCGAATCTGCGGGTCATCTTCTCCAAAGGAAGGGCTGTCGGTAAAGTGTTTGACTCTATACCAATAGTTGACGTTCTACAACGGTTTGACGTTTCACTTTAATATGCAGACCGCGAATAAAGGTGACTGTAGCCAAAACTGTTCAGCGCACTTATTCCCGATGTACCAATTTGGACTCTCCGAATCGCAGGTTAAGTGAAGCTATTGAC
>NIJG01000665.1:0-20668 GCA_002201625.1 Euglossa dilemma | reverse complement strand
GACATTCGGTTTTGCTATTCGGGTATGAATATACGGTGCCCGCCTACTAAAATGTCCACTAATTTGCTTCCGTCTACATCGAGCAAGACACACCCTACAGCGGGGTAATATTCTCGGCAGGTATGGTATTCGGCAAAAGGACTGACTTTATACGTATTGGTTATGTCATCCAACGGATTGTCTCTGTACCTTAATATTCGAACAGCAAATTAAGGCATCCATTACAAATAGAATACAGTGGATTTACTTCTGATGTACCTGGTGTGACTCGCGGAAAAACAAATATAGTTGAAGCTATTGACTTAGGTGTGCAAATGTCAAAGAAGCTGGAAACTTCCAGCAACGATTTGCCTCCCGATATGCTCATCCAAACATCAAATCAAGGAGCCAGTCACTATAATGTGTACTTGTTTGTTTCCGTCTACATTAAGCAACAAACTCGCTGTAGTAGGTTGGGTTCCCGGTAGGTGTGATAATTGATAAAACGTTTGACTTTACACCACCTGGTAACGTTCTCAAACGGTTTCACGCTCTGCTTTAATATTCAAAGCTTGTATTAAGGTGCCCATTGTCATTAGTTTACAGCGCATTGACTTTCGGAATACCTGGTTTGGTCATAGGAACAACAGGATGCGTGAAGCTATTGACTCAGGCGTTCGACTCTCCAAGAAGGCGGGATCATTCTCGAACGGTATGACTCGCGAATATTCTATTCACACAGGAAAATAAGGTGTCCGTCTGCTAAAATATCTCCTAATTTGTTACCGCGAGAACTAGGCCTGACACGAGCTACAGAGGTTTACGTTCGAGGAAGGTAATATATTCGGTAAAAAGAACGATTTTGTACCAACTGGTAACGTTTTCAATCGGCTTCACGCTCTACTTTAGAGTTCAAACCGCGAATTATAGTATCTATTGCCAAAGCTGTTCAGTGTACTTACTCCGGGAATACCTGGTTTGACTCTCCGAATTAAAGGATACGTGAAGTGATTGACATAGCCGTTCGTATCTCACAGAAGGTGGTAACGTTCTCGAACCGATCGTCCCTCGATCGTCTAACTCATTCGTGAAATTAAGGTGCACGTGACTTAAAGGCATACTAAGTTCCTTTTGTGAACACGAAGTTATGCTCTCCATACAGCGGGTTATTTTGGCGGAAGGTATGGTCGTCGGGAAAAGTTTGACTGTATACCAATATGTAACGTTCTACATCGGTTTAACTGTGTACCTTAATATCTATAGCCTGTAATAGGGTGACTAATGTCAGTGATGAACGGCGAATTTACTCCAGGAATAATTGGCTTGTCTCTAGGTATCACAGGATTGGAGAAGCTATTGACTTATCCGTTCGATTCGCAAAAAGAAGGATGTCACGTTCTCGAACGGTTTGATCCTCGATCATCGAATTCATACGTGAAGTTAAGGTACCCGTCACTGAAATGAGCTCTAATTTCTGTCTCTGAACACAAAGTTATATGTTCGATGAAGCACGTGGGGTTCGCGGAAGGTGAGGGCTTCCGTAAAAAGTTTGACGTTATATAATTTGATAATGCGCTCAAACGGTTTGACGCTCTGAGGTTTTATTGTATCCGCGAAACAAGGAGCCCATTGCCAAACTCTTCAGCGGACTTTCTTCCGGAATACATGGTTTCACTCTCCTGACCACAGGATAGGTGATGCTATAGACATAGCTGTTCGTCTCTCTCCGAAGGTGGTAACTTTCTCTGTGGGTTTGACACTCTACCTTCTTATTCTTAATGAAATTGAGGACCCCGTCACTGAAATATTCACTAACGTGTTTCCCTAATAACGAAGCTATACTCACGATACACCGGGTGATCTTCTCGGAAGGTACGGTTTCCGGTAAAGGCTATGACGTCATAACAGTTGGCAATGTTCGTGGCCGATTTAACTCTCTACTTTATTATTCAGGCAGTGAATTGATGTATCCACTGCCGATAGTTCTCAGTGCATGTACTACTGGAATACATGGTTTGACTCTGGGAATTACGGGACAGTGAAGCTATTGACTTAGGTGTGTTGCATTCACTGTAGTTGATATCTTCCCGAACGGTTTAACATACGTGCTTCTAACTCATACAGGAAACTAAGGTGACCGTCACTAAATGTATTCAAACGTGTTTCTTTGAGCACGAATTTATACTCTAGCTACAGCCGGTATTGTTTCTCGCAGGGGAAGATCTTCTGTATAAGCTTCGATTCCATAGAAAGTGATAACGTTCTCGAAAGGTTTGACTCTCGACATCTATATTCGTACCGTGAATTAAGATGTCCATTCGCAATACTGAACAGTGTATTGATTCCCGGAAAGCCTGGTTGGACTCACAGAATACAAGATATGTGAAACTATTGACATAGCTGTTCTGTTCTTAAAAAAGATGGTATCGTTTTCGAACGGATTGACTCTGGACTTTCCTATTCATACATGCAATTATGTTGACCGTCCACTAAAATATCGAACAATCTATATTCTTGTGCACTATGTGTGACATCCGCTAGATTGGTGTAGGTTCAAGGAAGATAAGTTATTCGTTAAATCGTTTGACATTATACAAGTTAGTAACGTTCTCGAACGGTTTGACGCTCATCATTAATATTCATGCAGTGTACTAATGTGTCTATTGCCAATACAGATCAGCGGATTTACTCCCGGTATACCTAGTTTGACTTTCCGAAACACAGGACGAGTGAAGGTATTGACATAGCCGTTCGTCTCTCACAGAAGGTGGCAACGTTCTCGAGCGGCATGGCCCTCAATCTTCTAATTCATACATGAAATTAACGTGCTGATCACTGAAATGTATTCTTATTCGTCCCTCTGATCTCAATGTTATACTATCGAAACAGCGGGTTAGTTTTTCAGCGTGCAAGTTCGCCGGTAAAACGTTTGACTTTACAGAAATTGGTGACATTCTCAATAGAACTGACAATCTAATTTAACATTCAAACCGTGACTGAAGGTGTCTATTGCCAAAACAGTTCACCGCACATACTCGCGGAGTACCTAGTTTGATTCACCGAATCACAGGATAGGTGAAGCGGTTGACTTAGCCGAACGCTTCTCACAGAAGGTGGTAACCTTTTCAAGCTGTTCGTCCCTCGATCTTCTAATTCATGCATGAAATTAAAGGGCTCGTTACTAAAATGTATACTAGTTCAGTCCTCTGAACACGGTGTTATACTCTCGATAAGGCCGGCCAGTTTTTCGGTACGTAATGCATTCTGTACAAAGTTTAACAATACATGGATAGGTAATGTTCCACTACGGCATGACGGCCAGCTTTTATATTCAAACCGTGAATTGTGGTGTCTATTGCCAATAATTTATACCGAATTTTCTCCCGGTATATTTGGTTTAACATTCGGGGTCACACCATATGTGAATCTGTTCACTTAGCCGTTCGCCTCTGAGAGAAGGTGGTAACATTCTCGAACGATTTGACCCTCGATTTTCTAATACGTACATGAAGTTAAGGTGCCCGTCACTGAAATGAGTACACATTTTTTTCTGTGAACACGAACTTATACTCACGATGAAGCCGAGAGATCTGCGGAATGCAAGGATTTCGGTAAATCGTTTGACAATATTCCAATTGGTAATGCTCTCAAACGGTTTGACGCTCCACACTAATTTTCAAACCGTGAATTAACCTGTCTATTGCCAAAACTTTTCAGCGGACTTACACCCAGAGTATTTAGTTTTACTCTTCGAACTACAGGGTAGGTGTAGCTATTGACTTAGCCGTTCGTCTCTCACGGAAGATGGTCACGTTCTCGATCGGCTTGACCTTCGATCTTCATATTAATACATGAATTTATGGTGATGTCACAAAATTGTATGCTTTTGCTTTTCCCTAATCACGAAGTTATACTCCTCGATGCAGCGAGTTAGTTTTTCAGAGGGTATGGTCTTCGGTAAAGCGTTGGACTTTATATAAATGGGTAATGTCCTCAAACGGTTTGAGGCTCAACTATAATATTCATACAGTGACTTGAGGTGTCTGTTGCCAAAACTGTTTAGCTGATTTACTCCAGGAATACCTGGCTTAGCTCTAGAATTCACAGGAATGGCGAAAGTATTGACTTCGCCATTCGACTCCCAATGAAGGTGGTAGGTTTCCCGAACGGTTTGACGCTCAATCCTCTACTTCACACATGAAATTAAGGTGCCCGATCCTAAAATGTGTACTATCAACATCCTCTGAGCACCATATCCTACTCTCGATACAGCGCGATTGGCTTTTGGTGGGAAAGGTCATCTGTGAAACGTTTGACTTTATACCGCTAATGTTCTCAAACGGTTTAACGCTGTATTTTAGTATTCAAACCGTTAATTAGGTTGCTCGTTGCCAATACTGTGCAGCGTATTTAATTCTTGAATACGAGGCTTGAATCACAAATATTGGTGAAGCTTTTGACTTCGCCTTTCGATTCTCAGATAAGGTGGGATCGATTTCGATCGGATTGTCTCTCGATTATTATATTCATAGATGAAAATATGGTTTCCGTCTCGTAAAATGTCTGCTAATTTCTTTCCGTGGACTTTAAGCAAGTCAAATGCTACAGCGGGATAGGTTCTCGGAAGGTACGGTATTCGATAAAACGAATGCCATTATATGAATTTTTACTGATCTTCTACGGTTTGACTCTCTACTTCGGTATTCATTCGGTGAATTAAGGTGTTTGTTGCTAGTACTGTACTGCGGATTTACTCCCGGTATACCTGGTATGACTATCGGAATGACAGTATAAGTGATGCTATTGACTCAGCCGCTCGACACTGAAAGATGGTGGTAACGATCTCGCATGATCTGACACTCAATCCTGTACTTCATATTTGAAAATAAGGTGTGTTTCTGCTATAATGTTTACTAATTTGATCCCGTGAACATTAATCAGGACTCACGCAACAGCGGGTTAGGCTCTAAGGTATTCGGTAATAAGGAGGACTTTATATGAATTTTCATTGCTCTTTCACGGTTTGACTCTCTACTTTCATATTTATACCGTGAATCGTGGAGCCCTTTGCCAATTCTGTTCAGCGCGGTTACTCCCGGAAATCCTGGTGCGGCCCTCGAAATCAGAAGATAGGTGATGATATTCAATTAGTCGTTCGCCCCACAAAGGTGGTGGCACCGTTCTCGATTGGTTCGATCCACGATCTTTTAATTAATACATGAATTTAAGGTGCCTGACACTGAATTGTATAATAATTTGCTTCTCTGTCGACGAAGTTATGCTCTCGATACAGCGGGTTAGCTTCACTAAGGTAAGGCCTGCTGTGAGAGGTTTGACTCTATAGCAATAGGTATTGTTCAACAACGGGTTGGATCTGTATATTTATACCATGAAATAGAGTGTATAAGGCCAATACTGCTCAGCCGATTTACTCCAGGCATGCCTGGTTTGTCTTTCGCAATAACAGGATAGGTAAAGCTATTGACGTAGCCGTTCGTCACTCACAGAATGTGGTAGTGTCCTCGAACCCGTCGCAAAAATGTATACTTGCTCGTGCAACTGAGCACGGTGTTATACTCGTCTAACAGCAGGTGGGAACCATCTAGATCGGTTTCACACTCGACCCTCCAATTCATACATGAAGTTACGGTGCCCGTCACTGATGTGGAGACTGTTTTCTGTCTGCAAGCACGAACTTATACTCTAGATACAGTGGGATAATTTTTCGGGGGGTATGGTCCCCGGTAGAACGATTGACTTTATCGGGACAGGTAACTATCTCAAACAGATTCACGCTCTGCATCAATATTCAAACCGTAAATTAAGGTGTCTATTGTCAATACGCTTCAGCGGATTAACTCCTGTAATACGTGGTTTGACTCTCGGAATCACTAGATAGGTGAAACTATTGACTTAGTTGTTCGCCACGGAAAGAATGTGGTAACGTCCACGGACGGTTTGACTCTCGATCTACTTATTAATACATGAAATTAAAATGTGCGTCTGCTAATATGTCTACTGATTTGCTTCACTGAACACGAACTTATACCCACGATACAGCGGGTTATGATCTCCGAAGGTAAGGTATCCGGTAAGGAGTGAGACGTTATACTAATTTGAATCGTTCTGAGACGGATTGACGCTCTACTTTAATATACGAGCTGCGAATAAATGTGTCCGTTGCCATGACTGAACTGCTGATTTGCACCTAATATAAATAGTGTGACTATCGGGACCACAGATGTGCAATTCTCGAAGGCGGTGGTAACGTTCTGGATCAGTCTGCCACCCGAACTTCTAATTCATACATGAAATTAAGGTGCCCTCACCAAAATGTATACTAATTTGTTTCTCTCAACATGAAGTTATACTCATGGTACAACGGGTTATGTTCACGGATGGTAAGGCCTTCCCTAAAATGTCTAACACAATACCAATTTGCAATATTCTCAGACAGTTTTGGCTCTCTGCTTTAGTATGCAGACCGTGCATTAAAGTGTCCATACCAGGTCTGACCACCGGTAACACAGGATAGTAGTAGCTATTGAATAAGGAGTTCGACTCTGGAAGAGTGTGGTCCCGTTTATCGCACGGATTGACTCCCGATCTTCCTGTACATATATGAAGAATGTGTCCGCCTGCTTAGATCTCTACTATTATGCATCCGCGAGCATTAAGGAAGACACTCGCTGTAGCGGGTTTGGTTCTAGGAAGGTAAGGTATTCGGTAAAACGAATGACTTTACACCAATTGGTAAGAATGTCAAATGGATTGACGCTCGATTGTAGTATTCAGACCGTGAACTATGCTGTCTATTGCCAAACTTTAGTGTATTTGTTCCCGGAATTCCTGGTCTGCCTCACGCAATCGCAGGATAGGCGAAGCTATTGATATAGCCGTTCGTCTCCTACAGAAGGTGGTAACGTTTTCGAAAGATTTGACACTCAATCTTCTAATGCATATATGAATTTAAGGTGACGTCACTATTATGTTTACTATTGTGCTTCCGTAAGTACGTAGCTACAGTCTGGATACGGCGGGTTAACTTCTCGGACGGTAAGGCATTCGATGAAACGGTTGAATTTATAGTAATTAGTAACGTTCTCACACGGTGTGACGCTCTATTTTAATATTCACACCGCGAATTTATGTGTCTATTGCCAATAATTTTGAGCGGATTTACTCCTAGAACGCCTAGTTTCACGATCAGAATCATAGAGTAGCTGAAGGTATTGGTTTAGCCGATCATCCCAGAGCGAAGCTGGTCACGTTCCCGTTCCGTTTGACACTCGACCTTCCAATTCATGTAGGCAATTAAGGTGCACGTCACTCAAAGGGATACTACTTGGCATCTGTCAAAATGATGATATACTCACCATACGACCTGTTCTCTTCTCGGAAGGTAAGGCCTTCGGGATTGTGTCTCTATACCAATTGGTAATAATGTCAGACAGGTTGTCTTTCTGCCTTAATGCTCAAACCGTGAATTAGCCTGCCAATTGCATATATAATTCGGAGTATTTTCTCACGTATTGACTGGTGTGACTCTCGGAAGCATAAGATAGGTGAGGATATTGCCATAGCTATGCGACTCGCAATGAAGCCCGTAACGTTGTCCATTGGTGTGACCCTCGGTCATCTAAGCCATACATGAAATTATGGCGTCCATCGGTAAAGTGTATACTATTGTGTTTCTCTGAACACGAACTTGTACTCTCGATGAAGCGGGTGAGGTTCGCAGAAGGTAAGACCTTTGTTATAGCGATTGAATTAATACCAATTGGTAACGCTCACAAGCGGTTTGCAGCTCTACATCAATATTCAAATCGTGAATTACGGTACTTGCTGCCAAAACTGTTCAGAGCACTTACCCCCGGAGTACCTGGTCTGCCTATCGGAATCCAGGATAGGTGATGCAATCGATATAGCCGCCCGACTCTCAAAAACGTGGTACCGTTCTCGAGCGCTTTGACTCGCGATTTTCGGTGTGTGCTTGCTGTAATATCTACCCATTTGTTTCCGTGAGCACTAAGCATGACACTCCCTGCAGCGGGTTAGTTTCTCGGATGGTTATGTATTCAGTATAATGTATGTCTCTACCAATAGGTAATGTTCCCCGACGGATTGACCTTCTCCTTTAATATTCATACCGTGAATTGTGGTGTATATTGCCAATAGTATTCAGCGGATTTCCTCCTGGAATACCAGGTTTGGCTGTCGGAATGACAGGATTGGTGGAGCTATTGTCTTAGCGTTTCATCTCAGACAGAGGAGGTACATTTCTCTAGCGGTTTGACTCTCGACTTTAGTATTTGTACATGAAAATGTAGTGTCCGTTTGCTAGCATGTCTACTATTTGGTTTCCGTGAACATTGGGCAAGACACACGCTACAGCGGAGTAGGTTTTCGGAAGATAAGATATTCGGTAAAAAGGACGACTATATTTGAATTTTTACTGTACGTCCACGGTATGACTTTCTTCTATCCTATTTATACCGCGTATTAAGGTGTCGGTTGCCAATGCTGTTCAGCGCGATTACTTCCGGAATACCTGGCTTGGCCCTCAGAATTTCAGGATAGGTGAAACTATTGACAGAGCCATCCGACCCACATCGAGAGTGGTAACGTTCTCGAACGGTTCGATCCTCGAGCTTCTGATTCATAGATGAAATTAAGGTGCCCAGCACTAAAATGTATAATATTTTGTTTCTCGGATCATGAAGTTATACTCTCGATACAGAGAGACAGGTAATCCGAAGGTTAGGTCTTGTGTAAAATTTTTGACCCTACGGCAATAGGTAACGTTCAACAACGGCTAAACACTGTACTCCAATAATCATACAGTGAATTAATGCGTCCTCTGCCAATACTGATCAGCGCATTTACTCCAGGAATATCTGTCTTGTATTTCGGTATCACAGGATAGGTTATGCGATTGACATAGCTGTGCGATTTTGCAATTCATGCATGAAAATTAGGTCTCCGACTGGTAATGTCTCAACTAATTTAATTCCGTGACAAATAAGAAAAGGACTCGCTACACCGGGTTAGGCTTCTCGCAAGTTATGGTCTTTTGTAAAAAGGTTGACTCTATCAGAATAGATAACGTTCTACAGCGGTTTCACACTCTCCTTTAATATTCAAACTGTAAATTATGGTGCCAAATGCCAATAACCGCCAGCGGATATACTCCTGGCTTTCCAGATCTGACTCTCTGAGTCACAGGATAGGTGAAGCTATTGCCATATCCGTTAGAATCACAAAGAAGGTGATAACGTTCTCGAAAAGTTTTACTCATGATTTTCCATTTCATATATGTAAATAATGTGACCGTGATTAAAATGTATCCTAATATGTTTCTCTGATCACGAAGTTATACTCTCGATATCGCGGGTTATCTTCTCGGAATGTAAGGCCTTCGGTAAAAGGTTTGACTTTATACAAATAGCTAACGTTTGCAATGGCTTGATGGTCTGCCATAATTATGGTACCTTGAACTGTGGTTTCCATTGCCAATACTGTGCGGGGCATTTAGACCCGGAGTGCCTCGTTTGACTCTCGGAACCATAGGATCAGTGATGCTAATGACTTAACTGTTCAACTCACATAGATGGTGGTAACGATCTCTAAAGCTTTAGCCCTTGACCTTGTACTTCATACCTGAAATGAGGGTGCCAGTCACTAAAATGTAAACCAATATGTCACTCTGATCGCGAAGTTATACCCCCGATAGAAAGGGTTAGCTTCGCGAGGGGTACGGCCTTCGGTGAAAAGTTAGACTCTGAACCAATAGGTAACATTGCACAAATGTGTGACCGTGTACATTAATATTTATACCGGGAAATAGGGTATCGAATGCATATACTGTACATCGGATTCACAACCGGAAAACCTGGTTTGAATCTTGGTATCACAGGATAGTCGAAGCTATTGGCTTAGTCCTTCGTCTCTCACATAATGTTGTTTCGTTCTCAAACGGTTCGACCATCGGTCTTCTAATTCATTCATGAGGATTAAAGTGCCCGTCCCTGAAATGAATACTAATGTATTTCTACGATCACGAAGCCATACTCTCGATAAATAGGGTGAGGTTCGTGGAACTTAAGACCTTCTGTAAAGTGTTTGACTTTACACCAATTGGAATCGCTCTGAAACGTTTCGTCTCACTTCCTGAACATTCAGACCGTGAACTAAGGTGTCTATTGCCAGTAATGTCCAGCGGATTTACTCCAGGAAAACCTGGTTTGACTCTTCGATCCACAGCAGTGTTGAAGTTATTGACTTAGCCGTTCGACTCCCAAAGATGGTGGCATCGCTTTTTAATGGTTTTACTCTGCATTTTGCTATTCATACATTAAAATGTGGTGTCCGTTGCTTACATGTCTACTAATTTGTTACCGTGAACATTATGTTAGACACTCGCTACAGCGCGATAGGCTCTCGGAGTGCAATGCATACTGTGAAAAGAATAACTTTATGCGGATAGGTAACATTCTGCAACGGTTTCACGCTTTACGTTAATAATCAAACCGTCAATTAAGGTTTCCATTGCGAATATTGTTCAGCGGACATACTCCCGGAATACATGGTTTGACTCCTGGAATCTTGGAACAGGTGTGTCCATTGAATTACACGTTCGACTCTCAAACAGTGTGGTTACGTTTTCGAGAGGTTTGACCATCGAGCTTCTAATTCATACATGAAGTTAAGGTGCCCGTCACTGAAATGATTCCTAATTTCTTTCTTTGATTATGGTGTTATACTCTCCATAAGTCGGGTTAGCTTCTCCGATGCTAGAGCTACCTGTAAAATGTTTGGCTCTGTTCCAATAGCTAAAGTTCTACTACGGTTCGACGTTGCGTTTAATATTCAAACCAAGTATAATGGGGCCAATTGCCAATAATATTCTGCGCATATACTCCAGGACTACCAGCTATGATACTCGGAAGCGCAAGATAGGTGAAGCTATTGATTTAGCCGGTCGACTCTCAAGGAAGGTGGTAACGTGCGCGAACTGTTTGACGCTCGATATCCTACATCATACATGAAATTAATGTGCGCGACAATAGGATGTATACTAATTTGTATCTCTGAATACGTTGTTATGCTCTCGATCCAGCGGGTGAGTTTCGCGGAAAGTAAGGCCCCCGGCATAAAGTTTGACTCTCTACCAATAGGTAAACTTCTACAACACTTTGTCTCTGCATATTGCCAATACTAATGCCAGTACCATTCAGCGGACTTACTTCCGGAATGCCTGGTTTGAAACGCGGATTCACGGTATAGGCGAAGCTATTATTGATTTAGCCGTTCGACTCTCAACGAAGGTACTATCGTTCTCGAACGGTATGACCGATGATCTTCTGATTGATAGATGGAATTAGGTTGCCTGTTACTAAAATTTGTACTATTATGCTCCACTGACCACGAAGTCATACTCTCGATGCAGCGGGCTAGCTTCTCGGAAGGTACGACCTTCGGTGAAAGTTTCAATCGGTACCAGTAAGTATCACTCAACAACGGTTTGACTCGGCACTTCAATATTTATACCGTCAAATAGGGGGTCTAACTTCCGTACTGCACAGCGGACTTACTCCTGGAATACCTGCTTTGCCCTTCGGAATCACCGGATGGGAGAATCTACAGTCATTGCCGCTCGACACTAAAGATATGGTGGTAACCTTCTCGCACTGTTTCGCCCTCGATCTTCTAATGCATACACGAATTTGAGGTATCGCCACTAAAATGTATTCTAATGTGTTTCTCTAGATTGTTCAATACACACAGGAAAATAAGGTGTCCGTCTTCTAAAATGTGTACTAATTTGCTTCCGTGAGCACTAAGCAAGACACTTGCTGGAGCAGAGGTTATGTTGTTGTCGGAAGGTATGTTATTCGGTAAAAAGAATGACTTTATAACATTTGGTATGATCTCCTATGGTTCGCCTATATACTTTAATATTCACTCCACGAATTACGGTATCCATTGCTAATACTGCACAGCGCATTTTCTCCCGGAATGCCTGGCTTGTCTATCGCAATCACAGGATGCGTGAAACTCTTAACACTGACGTTCGTGTCTCACAGATGGTGGTAACGTTCTCGAACGGTTTGATCCACAATTTTCAAATTCATACATGAAGTTAAAGTGCCCGTCACTGAAATGAATACTAATTTGTATCTCTGAACACGAAGTTATACTCTCGATACAGTGCTCTAGCTTCTCTGAAGGCATGGCGTTCGGTTATAAGTTTGACTCTAAACCAATACGTGACGTGTAACAATGGTTTGTCGGTGTACATTCATATATACACCATGAAATACGGATGCTAATACCCATACTGAAAAGCAGATTTTCTCTCGGAATACCTGATTTGCATCTCGTAATCAGAGGACAAGTTAAGCTACTGGCATAGCTGTTCGATTCTAATTGAAGATGATTATGTTCTCGATCGGTTTGACAATCAATATTCTAATTGATATATGAATTTACGGTGCCGTCGCTAAAATGAATGCTAATCTGATTCCCTGATTACGAGGCTATTCTCTCGATACGGCTGGTTAGATTCTCGGAATGCGAGGCATTCTGTAAAACGTTTCACTCTATAGCAATACGCAGAGCTCTACAGCGGTATGAGGGTCAGCTTTAATATTCATACCGCGAATTAAGGTCTCTATTGCCAATACTATACATAGCATTTTCTCTCGGAGTACCTGGTTTTACTGTCGAAATCTCTGGATATGTCAAGCTATTAACTTGGCCGTTCGACGCTCAAGGGTTGTGGGTATCGTTTCCGAATTGTTCGACCATCGAAATTCTAATTCTCACATGAAATTAAGAGTGTCGTGATTAAAATATAAGCTGATTTGCATCCTCGTATACGAAGTTATATTCTCGATACAACGGGTCAGGTTCACGGAAGGTAATTTAATCGGTAAAAAGAATGACTTTATAAAAATTGGTAATGTTCTCCGATGGCTTGACTTTCTACTTTAATATACAAACCGTTGATTAAGGCTTTCAGTGACAAAACTGTTCAGCGGCTTTGCTTCCCGAATACCCGTATTGACATTCGGAATCACAGGATATGTGCAGCTTGTGATTCAGTGTTCGAATCTCGAAGAGGGTGAACACGATCTCAGGGGACTTGAACCCCGCTCTTTATAATTCATACATGAAATTAAGGTGCCCATCACTAAAATGCATACCAATTTGCTTCACCGCACACGAAGTTATATTCTCGATACAGCGGCTTAGCTTCACGAAGGTAAGGCCTTCTGTGAAATATTTGACACTATTGCAATAAGTAAAGTTCTACAACGGTTTGGTGCTCTACGTTAATATTCATTCTGTGAATTAAGATGTCCGTTGCCTGCAGTGTTCAGCGATTTGACTACCAGAATACCTTGTTTATCCTACGGAATCACAGGATAGGCGTAGCTGTTGATCTAGGTGTTCGGCTCTCGAAGTAGGCGGTAACGCTGTGGAACGGTTTGACGCTCGCGCTTGTAATTCGTACATGAGATTCCGGCGATCGTTACTAAAATTTATACGAATTTGTTTCCTTGGACCCGAAATTATTATCTCCATTCTGCGAGTTACGTTCTCGGAAGGTAAGGCCTTCGGTAAAAAGAGTGACTCTATATCAGTTGATAATGATTTCCGACAGTTTGACTCTCTACTTTAATGTTCATACCGTGAATTATGGTGTCAATTGCCTATATAAATCAACGGATTTAGTGTCGGAATGCCACATATGACCCTTGGAATCTTGGAATAGGTGAAGCTATTGACTTACCCGCTCGTCTCTCAAAGAAGGTGGTAACGTTCCCGAATGGTTTGACACTCGATATTCCAATTCATGCATAAAATTAAGGTGCAGCGGGTTAGGTATTCGGAGGGTAAGGCCAAAGGTAAAATGTTTGACTCTATTGCAATATGTATCGTTCTACATCGGTTTCAATCAGTACTCTAATATATATAACATGAAATAGCTTGTCTAGTTCCAGTAATTCGGGCATTGTCGCGGAATACCTGGCTTGTCTCTGGGAATCCTCGGATTGACGAAACTATTGGCGTAGCTGTGGGACCCGCAAGGTCTTCTAAGCCACACATGAAATTATGGCGTGCATCGCAAAAATGTATAGAAATGTGTTTCTCTGGACTCGAAGCTATACTCTCGATGCAGCCGGTTGACTTCAAGGAAGGAAAGCCCTTCGTTAAAAAGTTTGACTCTTTACAAATACGTAATGTTCTTCCACGATTTTACTCTCTCCTGTATTCTTCATAGCGTGAATGAAGTTGTCTATTGCCAAAACTATTTATCGTATTTAATCCCGGAGTACACGGTTTGTGTCACGGTGTCACAGGATAGCTGATGTTACTGACATGTCCGTTCGACTTTCAAAGAAGCAATTGGCCTGGTTGTTCAAATCTCAAGGAAAGTGGTCACGTTCTCGAACTGTTTGACACTGGTTCTTCGAATTCACATACGATACTAAGGTGCCCGTCATTGAAATGGAGACGCACTTGATTTTCAGAGCACGAAGTTATACCCTCGATACAGCGGGCTAGCTTCACGCAAGGTAAGGTATTCGGTAAAAGGATTGACTCTGTGCGAATAGGTAAAGCTCTACAATGGTTTGATGCTCTGCTTTAATATTTGTACTACGAAATACGCTGTCCACTGCCAATACTGTTCAGCGGATTAGTTCAGGAATATCTGGTATTACTCTCGGAATGACTGAAAAGGTGAAGCTCTTGACCTAGCGGCCCGAATCTCATAGAAGATGGTAACGGTCTCGCAAGATTTGACGCCCGATCTCCTAATTCATACAGGAAGTTAAGGTGGCCGTCACTGTAATGTATACTATCTTGTTTCTCTCGACACGAAGTTATACTCCCGATACCGCGGGTTTGGTCAACGGTAGGTAAGGTCTTGTGTAAAACCTTTGACTTTATAGGGATTGGTATCGTTCTCAAACAGTTTGACGCTCTACTTTCATATTCAAACCGTGAATTGAGGTATCTCTAGCCAACACGATTGAGCAGATTTGCTCCTGGATTAACTGGTTTGCCGCTCGGAATAACAGGATAGGAGAATCTAATGTCTAATCTGTGCGACACTCAAAGAGGTTGGTAACGTTTTGGAACAGTTTTCCCCACAATCTTCTAATCCGTACAGGAATTAAAGATCCCGTCCCTAAAATGTATACCAATGTGCTTCTATATACAAAAAGTTAAACTCTCGATACAGCGGATTAGATTCTCGGACGGTACGGCCTTCGGTAATCCGTTTGACTTTAAAACAATTGGTAACGTTCGCAATGGGTTTGCCGCACTGTTTTAGTATTCAAACCATGAATCAGGTTGTGTATAGCCAATAGTGTACAGCGGATTGACTCCAGATGTACCAAGTGTGGCACTCAGAACCACAGGGTAGGTGAGGCTATTGACTCAGCCGGTCGTCTTACAAAGAAGGTGGTAACTATCTCNTCGGATTGTTGAAACTATTGTCGTAGCTGTGGGACACTCAAGGTCTTCTAAGCCACACATGAAATTATGGCGTGCATCGCAAAAATGTATAGAAATGTGTTTCTCTGAACTCGAAGCTATACTCTCGATGCAGCCGGTTGACTTCAAGGAAGGAAAGCCCTTCGTTAAAAGAAGCAATTGGCCTGGTTGTTCAAATCTCAAGGAAAGTGGTCACGTTCTCGAACTGTTTGACACTGGTTCTTCGAATTCACATACGATACTAAGGTGCCCGTCATTGAAATGGAGACGCACTTGATTTTCAGAGCACGAAGTTATACCCTCGATACAGCGGGCTAGCTTCACGCAAGGTAAGGTATTCGGTAAAAGGATTGACTCTGTGCGAATAGGTAAAGCTCTACAATGGTTTGATGCTCTGCTTTAATATTTGTACTACGAAATACGCTGTCCACTGCCAATACTGTTCAGCGGATTAGTTCAGGAATATCTGGTATTACTCTCGGAATGACTGAAAAGGTGAAGCTCTTGACCTAGCGGCCCGAATCTCATAGAAGATGGTAACGGTCTCGCAAGATTTGACGCCCGATCTCCTAATTCATACAGGAAGTTAAGGTGGCCGTCACTGTAATGTATACTATCTTGTTTCTCTCGACACGAAGTTATACTCCCGATACCGCGGGTTTGGTCAACGGTAGGTAAGGTCTTGTGTAAAACCTTTGACTTTATAGGGATTGGTATCGTTCTCAAACAGTTTGACGCTCTACTTTCATATTCAAACCGTGAATTGAGGTATCTCTAGCCAACACGATTGAGCAGATTTGCTCCTGGATTAACTGGTTTGCCGCTCGGAATAACAGGATAGGAGAATCTAATGTCTAATCTGTGCGACACTCAAAGAGGTTGGTAACGTTTTGGAACAGTTTTCCCCACAATCTTCTAATCCGTACAGGAATTAAAGATCCCGTCCCTAAAATGTATACCAATGTGCTTCTATATACAAAAAGTTAAACTCTCGATACAGCGGATTAGATTCTCGGACGGTACGGCCTTCGGTAATCCGTTTGACTTTAAAACAATTGGTAACGTTCGCAATGGGTTTGCCGCACTGTTTTAGTATTCAAACCATGAATCAGGTTGTGTATAGCCAATAGTGTACAGCGGATTGACTCCAGATGTACCAAGTGTGGCACTCAGAACCACAGGGTAGGTGAGGCTATTGACTCAGCCGGTCGTCTTACAAAGAAGGTGGTAACTATCTCGATAGTTTTGGCACGAGATCTTCTAATTCATACTTCAAATTAAAGTTCCAGTCACTGTAATGCATACTGCTTTGTATCTGCGGTTACAAAGTTATACTCTCGATACAGCAGGTTATCTTGTAGGGAGGTATGGTATCCGGTAAAGGGAATGACTTTATACGAATTAGTACTGTTCTTTAACGGCATGACTCACTACATTTATATTCATGCCGTGAATTAATGTGTCTATTGCCAATACTCTTCAGCGGATTTACACCCAGAATATCTGGTTGGACAGTCGGCATATCAAGAAAAGTGTAGCTACTGATATAGCTGTGGCACTCGCAATGTAGATGGTAACATTCTCCAACGGCTTGTCGCTCGATTTTGTAATTCGTACATGAAATTATGTTGCCCATGTCTAAAGTGTATACTAATTACATCCTCTGAACACGAAGTTATACTCCCGATGCATTGGGTTAGGTTCACGGCAGGTAAGGCCTTCGACAAAGTGTTTGACTGTATATGAATAGGTAACGTTCTACAACGGTTTGACTCTCTACTTTATTATTCATACCGTGAATTAAGGTGCCTATTGTCAAAACTGTATAGCGTATTTACATCCGGAAATCGTGGTTTGTCTTTCTGAATCACAAGAAAGTTGAAGTTACTGACTTAACCGTTCGAATCTCAAAGGTGGTTACTTTCTCGAACGGTATGAACCTAGATATTCTAATTCATACATGAAATTAAGGTGCCCGAGACTAAAATGCATGCCAGTTTCCATCTGTGAACACGAAGTTAGGCTCTCGATACACGGGGTTAGCTGCACTGAAGGTGAGACCTTCGGTATAGAGCTTGACTCTATACCTATAAGTAACGTTCGACAACGTTTTGACTCTGTACCTTAATATTCATACAGTGAATTGAGGTCTCGATTGCTAATACCGACCAGCGCATTCACTCCCGTAGCACCTGGTTTGATTCTTCGCATCATAGGACTGGTGAAGCTAATAACTCAGCCGTTCGACCATCAAAGAAGGTAGTAACGTTCTCAAAAGACTTGACACTAGGTCTACTGCTTCATACATAAATTTAAGGTGACCGTCACCGAAATGAATACTAATTTCCTTCTCTGATCATGAAGTTATACTCTCAATGCAGCGGGTCAGTTTTTCGAAGAGTAAGGTCATCAGTAATGCGTTTGAGTTTATAACAATTGGTAACGCTCTCAAGCAGTTTGACGCTGTTCTGTAATAATCATCCCGTAAACAAAGGTGTCCATTGCCAACAGAGTATCGTGGATTTACTCCCGGAATGACTGGTTTCGTTCTCGGAATCACAGGATATGTGAAGCTATTGACTCAGCCTTTCGTCTCTCACAGAAGGTGGCAACGTTCTCGAAAGTTTTGACACTCGGCCTTTTAATTCATGCATGAAATTAAGTTGCCGTCACAGAAATGAAGACTAATTTCTTTCTCTGTACACGAAGTTATACTCTCGATACTGCGCGTTAGCTCGTCCGAGTGTAAGGCCATCGGTAGTGTGCTTGACTTTATACCAATTGGCAGTGCTCTCAAACAATTTCACGCTCCACTTTACTATTCAATCCGTGAACTAAGTTGTCAATTGGCAATTCTGTTCAGCGGATTTACTTCAGGAATACCTGGTTTGACTTTACGAATCACTGGATAGGTGAAGCTAGTGACTTATTCGTTCGAATCTCAGGGAGGGTGATTACGTTTTCAAACGGTCTGATGCTCAATTTTAATATACAAACCATGACCGAAGGTGAATATTACTAATACTATTCAGCGGATTTACCCTTGAAATACCTGGTGTGGATATCGGAATCGCAGGATAGGTAAAGCTACTGATGTAGCCGTTCGTCTGTCACAGAAGGTGGCAACGTTCTCGAACGGTTTTATGCTCGATCTTCTAATTTCTGCATGAAATTAAGATGTCCGACACTAAAATATGTACAGGTTCAAATCTCTGATGTCGGTGTTATATTCTCGATAAAGAGGGTCAGATTTTCGGAGGGTAAGGCTTTCTGCGAGAAGTTTAACCCTACTGGAATAGGTAATATTTCACAACAGCTTGACGGTCTGCTGTAATACTCAAACCGTAAATTGAGGTTCCCGTGAATAAAATGCATATTGATATGTTTTACTGAACACGAAGCTATACTATCGATACGGCGGGTTTGTTTCTTGGAATGTAAGGCCTTCGGTAAAACGTTTGTCTTTATTCAAATTTGTAACAGTCTCACACGTTTTGACGCTCTACTGTAAAATACAAACCGTGATAGAAGGCGTCTATTGCCAAATCACTTCAGCGGACTTTGATCTTGAATACCTAATTTGACTCTCGTATCGCAGGATACGTGAAACGACTGACTGAGCCGTTCGAATCCCAAGGAAGGTAGTAACGTTCTTGAGTGGTTTGACTCCCGATTTTGCTATTCAGACACGAAAATAAAGTCTCCGTCTGAGAAAACGACTAATAATTTGTTTCCATGCGACCTAAGCATGACACTCGCTACAGCGGAATAGGTTCTTGGAAGGCAGGGTATCCGGCAAAAAGTTTGACTTTATACCATTTCGTAATATTTTCCGACTGATTTACCCTCGCTTTCAATACTCTTACCGTGAATTATGGCCTCCATTGCCAATGGCGTACAGCGGAATGACTCCCTGAATACCTGGTCTTACTTACGGAATAACTGGATCGGAGAATCTACTTGGTTTGCCGCGCGCTACTCAAAGAAGGTGGGATCGATCTCGATGGGTTGACTGTCCAATTTCCTATTCGTACATGATAATAAGTTTCCCGTCTGCTAAAACGTCTACCAACTTGTTTCCTTTCACATTGAGCAACAGATTCTATGCAGCGGGTTAGGTTCTCGCAGGGTATGGTATTTGGTAAAACGTTTAACTATATTCCAATTGGTAACGATCACAGACCGATTCAGGCTCTTCATTAATATTGAATCCGTGAATTAAGGTTTTTATTGGTATCACTGTACAGCGGATTGACTCCCGGAATACCAGGTCTGACTCTCGTAACAACAGGACGGGTGAAGCTAATGACTCAGCCGTTCGACTTTCAAAGAAGGTGTTAACGATCTCAGATGGTTTGACACTCGATCTTCGAATTCATGCATGAAATTAAGATGTCCTTCACTGAAATGTATACTAATTCGTCCCAGAGAACACGAAGCTATACTTTCAGTACAGCGGTAAGCTTTTGTGCTGATAAGGCCTTCGGTAAAAAGTTTGTCTCTATACCTATAGGTTACGTTCTACAAAGACTTGACGACATGCTTCAATATTCAATCCGTCAGATGAGGCTTCTATTGCCAATACTGTACATCGCATTTACTCCCGGTATATTTGGTTTAACTTTCGGAACCACAGGATATGTGAATCTATTGACATAGACGTTCATCTCTCACAGAAGGTGGTAACGCTGTGGAAGGGGTTGCAGCTCGATCCTGTAATTCATGCAAGTATTTAAGTTGATCGTCGCTGGAAATTATACTCATTCCTTTCTCCGAACACGAAGTTATACTCTTCATACAGCGGGTTTGGTTCTCGGAATGTTGTGCCTTTCGTAACTGTTTTGTCTATAGGAATTCGTGTTGATCACCGACGGATGGACTGACTACTATAGTATTCATACCGTGAATTAAGGTCGCTGTTACCAATGCTCTTCGGCGGATTTATTCCCGGATGTCCTAGTTTGAAACTCTGAATCTCAGGATAGGTGTGACTCCTGTCATAGCTGTACGAATTCCAAAGACGTTGATCACGTTTCAGAACGGTTTGACCCTCGATATTCCATTAAAATGTCTACTAATTTGTTTCGCGGAACACGAAGTTCAGCTATTGAAACACAGTGTTATGTACTTGAAGGAATGGTGTGCGATAAAGTGTATGTCGTTATAGCAATTGGAT
>NIJG01000664.1:52396-65305 GCA_002201625.1 Euglossa dilemma | reverse complement strand
AATAAATCAATTTTCAAAATTGCTAAAACCGAAAAATAAATAATTTAGTTGAATATATCTTTAAAAGTGAAAACGGCATATTTGTAGTAAATAAATCATAAAAGAATTATTATAGCTGTATAAATTAGGTAAGTAGTTGAAGGTTGAAGGTAAAGAAATAAATTGAATGAAGTAATTAGAGACGAAAAATAATTATCTGTGTTTATTTGGGTAATTTAAGTCTGGATGTACGAGCTGCGACGTCCAAGGAAAGACTATCGTGCTCTTGCTGGGTGTGTCTACCCGGAACCGTGGTTAACCCGCGGGGGGTGGGGGAATAAACCTGAACGCTGCGAGCTTAACCGATATATCGAAGGCTCTAGAACTGTTCACAGTAATTATTCAACAGTTTATTCATAAGTATATGCTTCCTATCGCGTAGAATAACAGTATTGACAGTAACTGACATATTATATTTATTATATTTATTTCACATTTACATTAATCCATCGTAAATTAAGTTAAAATTCTCATACTTCACAAATGTCACGAATTAATTAACTTACACACACATATATATTATTCGTTTAATATATATGTTTCGTACATTTTTATAAGTACATTCATTAACTTTCTCACAAGTATGCTTAATAATGGAGTTCATAATGATCGTGTATTTAAATTTGTAAATATATCAAATAATATAAAATGGTGAATTACAGGATAAACGTAGCATTGATTGAATATTTCCTATGACGCAAGAAAAGTCTCTCCTAATATTCCGAATTCGACATAGAATAGGAATACAAACAAGAAAACAAACGGAATAAGCCGAATACAATTCGAATTGTCGAACTACTTACCCAAGCCAGTTTCACGGCAATTATGATTTTCAAGTTGTTTCAAATATACTTATGCAAATTATGTTTAATGTCTGAACATCCTAAATTACAAGAATCAGTATATTCTCCTAAATTTAGCGAATAAGAATTAACAACCCTATGATAGCACCCAAAGAGCTCCGATCACATGCTACATCATTCGTAATTGTATCATAGTTATTGGTTACGTGTGACATAACTTTAGCTATACGATTATAAATGATATGTGCCATAATGCCGATTGCCTAGGTCTTACCACGTGGATGTGCTGCGAATGGAGACCCACCCTATCCACGTCCCGTCCAACCTCCATCCGCATGATAATTTATTAAAATTTGAAAAAATTGTCCATTCGATTGAACATTACTATGTTCAATCTTCGACTGCTTAGCACACAAACGGCAAAAATAATTGAAAAAAATCGACGCGGAAGGATAAACCAGAAAGTGAAAGGCACACTTCGCCCTACCCAGAATTATATTAAGCCTTTATACATAACTCCGAGAGACGTTATTTCATTCCTCTATCAATATTTTAAATTCTCATTTGTATAAGATGTTATGAAACTAATAAGCTGAGACAAGAAGTGGACCACATTTCGTTCCTGAAATAAGTGATTACCCTTTTTTGTGTATGAAAGCGTAGAACAATTGATAACGGAAAAATTAAAAAATCCTACGCCACGTGAAATTAAATGTCTCGCTATGATTTTAATTCATTTTCCTAACTTTATGCTATGATTCGTTATACTATATAACCTGAAATATATATGAACTTTATTGCTAGTATGCACAATTACCATTATGAATATTAACCTTAATACTGCTTGGATAAAAATGCTGTATTACTTAAATACTAATGTACATAGCATTGAAGTGTATATCCCTCCTTTCATACAATCTCCTCACTCAAATACTAGAATATTTTCGTACATATATGTTACTTGAACGTAAATCTAGTTCATAATTAAGAACACTCCATACATGTCTAAATATCCAATTCGCTCTACCTGCTAAATACCTGAAAGGTTAATTCCACCTATGTAAAAATCTAATTGCAATAAAGAAAAGGAGAGTACCATGAGGCAGCCTTCCCTCGGTGATCGATAAGAATACCTGAAACAAATTATGATTAATAACATTTGCTACCTAATTAAAAAATTAATTCGCACTACCTATCAAGTATCTAAAAGATTATTCCCACCTACATAAAAATCGAATTAAAATGTAGAAGAAACAAGGAAATATCATGAGACTGCCATCCATGAATGGACCAGAAGAGTACCTGATACAAATTTTGTAAACCCTACCGATATAAGAAATGTTATTAGCACTTGTACATGATAATATATGTGTATATACATATGTGTATATACAGGAAGGGAGGGGGGTATAACCTACCTATTAGGACTATAGCATTATTCACCCTTCCCAAATAAATAATTAAATATTTCATTCGGAACCGTATCTATACAAATATCGTAATCAAACAATGGGAAAGGCAAAGCATGTGAAGTTTGTGAGATTTGCATCTCTTCTCGTTGTCTCCGTAGGTCTGATAATGCATCCTGAATCGTATGAAATTACAGAAAAATTAGTAAAATTATACGAGACGTAATTAAATACAGTAATAAATATTATATGATTATAAACAAATAAATGAGACTCATACGCCACTACCTTTCAATCAATTTGCCTTCGTGTGTATTATTCCGCTTCTGGGCCCCTGATGTACTTGCATAATTTCGAATAGTCGAAATGCTGCAAAATATAGCGATACGCGCATTGTATATCTGAAACAGACTTATGCACTGGATTAGTAGAAAAAAGAAAAATTGTTATGTTGGGAACAGACGGAGAACAAGTAATATTTAAAAGCAACATTAACGATATTAGAACAATATTTTTCCGTGACTTGAAATTAAAATGACCACACTTTAATGTAATTTATTTACAACGATAAGAAACATAGCAAGTAAGAGACAGCCATTTATCCGGACATAAAAAAAAATGTTACATTTACGAATATTTGAATTGCAAACACGAATCATTTTACTTGCAATCGTATTATTGAAAATAAAACAAGTTTCACGAATGGATTTTAACCGATACAATGCAACTTCGGACAGTCTTAAATTGTCCAAGAACAAATTGAAGTTGCATCGGTAAAAAAATTAATCTAATTATAAACAGACTCTGTACTTCTTACTGTAAGGTATGAATGTTCACTGTCATCTCAAGTGAATGTATAGGATAGAATATGCAATTATTTTGCAAGCATGATTGGAAGAAGTTTAATCATTTATGGATAGAAAAGAGCGTATCGAAAACAGGCAAATATATTAATCAGCAGTGTTTCCATTAACAAACATTTCGGGAACATTGGGCCCTGAAACACAAAACGCGGTGGTAGCAAGAAGGGCCACCGAAATTAAAATTTTCACTCAATAAATCCATGAACAAAAAGCGAGTGAAATATTCCAATTTTCGGAACGCAAATTTTTTTAATCTGTAACATAGAATATTCACGAAATCCATCGCAAATCGTGCTTCATAGTATTTGGAATAAAATTGAATTTACTATTTTCAAGGTAGTACTAAAAAAATACATATATCCAAAAAAAGAAAAAAAGAGGAGTGAACAGACAACAAGCGAAAATGATCATACTAAAATATATTAATCACGCAACACTAATAAATACTACTGTATGTACTTAAATGAAAAAATACGCGACACTAGCAGCGAAGAATGGGCAGTCATATTCAGGCTGCTGATATGTGGCTCAGAAAGAGGACCCGTTCCACAGCCGAGTGGAAGAATTTTGGGTGTTACGTATACGCAACACTACTTGAAAAACGCGATCATACTGCAACGCAACGCTAACATTGAATAGTGGTAATACAAAAATTCGCGATAAAGATGAACGCAACGCTAATTCCTGAAATGAATTAAATAAAAGATGTTAACACTATATGTATAAGAAGCTACTATAAAAATCTCCCAATTGGTAAAATTCGCAACTGAATAACCGAATGCAATGCTAATCAAAATTTTATAAAATTCATTTTTATCCGATAATTTATACACATGGGTGTCAAAAGCAATCGCGATCTCATAATTCGCAAGGCTAAAACAAACGCGATCGTTACTCCATCGTAACTCTCATTCAAACCAAACTCATTTGATCACAGCTCTAATTATATCGCGATGACTGTCTCCTTCGCAGCTTTAAATAATCACCCGCAATCTTTGTCTCCTTCACAACTATAACAAAAATCGAAAATTCTGGTCCCTTTCCCAACGCTAATTCAAACCGTGATCAGTTGTTCATAACGCAACGTGCAAAAACAGCAATTTGTCCATAACAGGTAGACATACTGGTGTACATGGCCTGTCAACAAAATACTACAACTACTATTACTACTACTTCGTGGCAGTTTGTCGGGAAGTCTCAGCTTCTTCCTTCGGGCGCCATGGCAGCTGAATCTAATACCTAGGCTCGAGGATATTGAAACGCAAACTAAAGAACGAGAAGTAACATGAAGTATAAATCGCGGAACCTATCGGATTGCACAAGGACGAGCAACGATCACAGCGATTGCTGTACTGCACATGTGTAAAACCACGAGCGCGTACACGTTCCGATTCGGGGCCTTTCTTCGCGACCGCGTCGGCGATGGCTGCCAAAATGTAACCTAATTTTAAAAAATCGATAGATGATGCCATTCACGCATGGGGAAATCCAAGTGTGCCATCTGCACCGTCTACTACTCAAATTATATTTCCTTAAACAGATTGGACAAGCGAAAATATTCGTATCAACCCAAAGACATTGCCATCATGCCCGGCGCTACCTATTTATAATTAACTCACATACCAGTATGTACTCCACCATCCTACTTATCCCTATATTTAATAATTGCAAAATCAATCATTCAAACACTCTACAGACCACGGTTCTCACACGTACACCCGGGTGCAAGGAACTACAATAGTGAAGCCGTCCCGAGACACCGCCGACACCCAGGAGCGATACTCTACGTTCGTACTCTAAATTTAAGGCACTATTCAATAAAATCGGCTGACGATGTCTGGAGACCTTTGCATAGATCGAGATTTTATCCATTCCCGAGAAATGAAATTCTTATCCGAACAAGTGCGAAAATTGCTGTCATTACCGCATTTATACGATGCATAATCTACCCTTTTTAATGGAAGATTCCATATCCTAATCGCACATACATGATGAAAACACGTCTTGCACGATACGTGCACTTATGAACTATGGTCATCATACCCTTTTCTAATCACTCACCCAATTTGATCCGGGGCACGTGTGTGAGACACTGGCAATGAACATGGAAGGGCTTAAACCAGAAAATCCTGATCTAAAGACATAACTAACATGTATGCCATTTATGTAACGGGCCAAAGTTCTTTTATCTCGCAAAACTTCGACTAATCCACAATGATTTTAAGTGAATAAATGACCAAATTCTTGACATTTGAATATCGAAAGAAAATATTGATGATGAATAAATAACTTATTAGTGACAGCAAAGGCTGTATGTAATGATTTTATTTGCCTGTGATTGACTGTATTGACTCCAATTTAACAATCAGTAAAAACAGCCTCGGACGATTTCTTGGTCAAAGCTCATTTTCGAAAACATTAGTGTGCAAAATTATTGTTTTGACCTCAAAATCTCTATGTCGCGAAGCGTTTTCTAGCACATAATATTCAATGCATTTTCGAAGGAAAGAAAGTTGACTCCAATATTAATACGTTTCTAGTTTGACTATAATTTGTGGTATGGAAATCGAATAATTAAGTTATTCGACATTAACGATAAAGGAAAAATGGAATTATGATGATTATACGTATAGTAGTATCGAAGTCGAAGGACATTCGACTTCTGCTGTAGAATATATTCAAACACATCGGTATTAAAATATCTATGTCAATATTTCTCTATAATAAACTAATTAACAATACTGTACTATTTATGTTACCACTACTTTGCATGACAATATACTAATTATCCCTACATTTATTATCATTATTCAAAAACGCGATGTGGAAGAAAACCTATTCTGAATTAGTAAATAAAGTACACAAAGGATATTGTTACTTCTCCGGAATATAATAAACATCCGCCGTAACTATGCTCAGCAAGAAATTCTGCGCATACAACCAGTCAACGGTGCCGACTCGGACCTACGACATGATTGAGTGTCTGGATGAATCATACTGCATGCGACACACCGATGATGCGATGAACTATGGCTGCAACTGCAGATGAGTGCAAATAATTTGAATTATTACTCTGAGGAAAATAACGACCGCGTTAGCAAATAATTGAGGTCGAGGTACAGCAACATGCGAGTTATTTTAATTTCTTACTGGAATATAGCGCCATTAATGATTTTATTTTGAAGAATCAAATATTAAATATATATAATAATACAAAACAGTGAACAAATTACCTCTTCTTCGAAACCTCTCACATCGTTATAACAACACGTACGAATTCCGAAGATTCCCATCATACGACCGCAACCAACGGACGAATCTCCTTTATTCACGCTGCAGCCCGTTAAACGAAGATTTTAGTTGCATAATTATTCGTCACGGAGCGCGCATTCTACGCATAATATGTAATTAATAGAACATTAAATATGCAATGTCTACGCTCTATCCGCCCGATTCGTCAGCGGCGAGCCCATCGCGGCTCGGACGCTGCATTTTTTGCGCACATCCAGTTATGCCATCACCGCGAGATTCGGCTGTTACAGTCGCAGCGAAATTGCATCGTTATTTGAGATTTCGCTGCCGTCGTAAATCGCTCGGAATGGGTGCGACCCGCCTTTATTTCGGCGAAGACAAACTGGACTTCGCGCGTCGCGATGGCCATTCACGACGAGCTGTTTCACTCACTATCGCTGACAATTATCTAGGATTGTCGTCACGACTTCGAGCACAATGCCGCCGTTTGACTGCCGCGATCCCGATGCCGCTGAGTGCCATTTGCATAACGATGGTGGATCACTTCGCGGCGAGTCGTTGCTGCTGCTCGTGCGAGAGATAATCAAGCAGTTATATCGAAGAGAAATTGTAGAGACATCGAAGGTACTCTGTGAATATGACTCTGAACATACAAGCGGTGTCGAAATGACTCTTTGTACTTGGAACCATCGGTTACAGGCGGCTATATTTAACTAAGTCGATTCTTCTTCCCATAGGAGCATCGTAATTTACACACATCTTTTTCAATTATGATCAATCGATTAATGTTGTATATGCACGTCGAACTTTAGTGTAGACAACATGTGGGTAGCTCTAATGTTAATTCGATGTATTATTACATATGCATTTTATACAGTTTGATAATACTCTATGTATCATTAATTATACCGGTCTAGAATCTTCTCAGTTGTCCTAGGACCTGACCAATCGCGACGTATACCTCGTAGTTTCTGTCGTAGAAAGTTCCGAAAGTTTTAAGTTTTCGTTTGGTTATAGTAAACATGCAGTCTCCGAAGACTCGGGGTACATAGGGACTCGCGTGTGGGAACTCAGGTTAGGCTAGTCCGGGAAGGTTAGGCACTTGAGATGAGTGCGAAGATTTGATCGAGAGCCGAGAACTTGCGGCGTAGTTCGAGGATACGGAAGTAATCCCGAGACTTCTAGGTTAATCCGGATGTCCTCCGTGATTCTTGTGACTACGGCTTGACGGTTCCAGGGAATATAGAGGATTCGCAAACTCTTACAGAGTCCGGAAAGGTCTGCCTCTGTTCCGAGCCGTTCTTCCAAATCGCCTGACAATCGTTCAAAATGGCGGATTATTTTGTGTAGCTCAATTCTCCAGCCTCCCTCGCCCCCTCCATTTTCCTTGCACCGGCTGTATGACAGAGATGGAGTACTTCTCCATTTAACGAGCCTACGGCTTGAGGATTTATACCGCGTTAATTCATAACAGTGGGATAATTCGGCGAGGTGCCGTCAAAGGCATGTCCGCCAGATTAGTTCACCGATTTATTTATTGCGATATCGCCTGAGAGGGGCGAAAACGAAGTGTTTTGCCCGCTTCAAAAATCCAATTAACTGAAACACGCTTACTAGTCTTGACACACAGGGTAGTTAACACGATGATTCACAATGCCATGTTAATTACCACTCGCGTGCTAAATCGCGTGCGCCATTTTCCCCTCGGTATAGCCTAGACCTAGCAGGAAACTCCCGAATATCTTCCATTTTGCATTAAGCCTAATCGAAACCACAAGGCCCAAAAGTTCATCGACGCTCGGTGGTATCATTTCACAGTTTTCTCAATGGCGCATAGAAGCAATCGGAGTTTCCATTGCGGTTAATTCAAGGGGAACAAGGGATGAGGAAGAAGGGAACGCAGGTACATGGCGGGCGAACTCGCTGCTATGAATGGGGTGAACAAGTAATATCGGTATCGACTGCGAAACGGCGCGCTCGTCTTTCGTAAGTGGAATGTCCCGCTAATGCATTTAAGTTCGAGCAAGAGGGACGATTTACGATCCGAATTTACTATGGAACCCCAGATTCCATGGTCTGCTAGATATTCAAGGAGGGGCATGACTCCCGGTGCCGAGCCCACCAGGAGCAATGCGACTCGCATCTGTCAGGAATTCCACGGGTAAATGTCGAATTTTCTGGAGAAACCAAGCATAAGGACATACAGCGATATCTATACTGCACCTCCTCGATATCCAGTCCCGTTCGACATTCTCTCCCTCTCTTTCCCTCCGAGCTTGCCACAGAATGAGACATTCCGATAGTTGTGGCAGCTGTGTTCACCTTCTTGCCGAGCTTGTTTGACTTCACCTCCATTCTTCTCCGTTTTCCTTCCTTTTATGCCCCCTTTTCCTTTGGGATATACACCCGGTGCTGGTTCGAGTGGGACGCCACAGTTATTTCCGATGCTACAGAGGGTATAACGGAATGAGAGTTAAATGACCTCATGGCGTGTGTGTGATGGTTGGAAAGGGGTCAATGTTGTCCTTGAAATAGAATAAACAAATTTGATTCACAGCTCACATGCATGCAGTTGCTTTTTACGGATGCGAAAGGTAATCGTAATTATGCAATTGTCGGCATTAATGTGTATTATGTTTCGGTACTCGTTACAGGTCGGTAGTTCTGTCGTCAATGCGTATCCTTTGTGACGCGATATTTTAACAGGAATGAAAAAGAATGCATATCTTCAAACGGATAAGGAATATATACGCAGAAGGGAATATTACCGCGTTAGCTGGAGATGTATGACTGCTTTAACAATGCGTTGGAATAAATTACCGATAACAGCCTAATTAATAAGGATACGAATATTTGTAGGAACGGAATGATATATTGAAGCTTGTCATTGGAATGAAAAAAAGTTAAATTGTGTATGTACATGGGTCTCAATAGGCCGACGGACCTGAAGTTACCCGTGTAGATGTGTTTAACTTGCACATTTGAAGAAAATTTTGCGATTGCAGGAGGCCAGCTGTTCGATATATCGGTGATAATAACATCGAGACATAGATACGCATCAAAAATGGAAAATTGACTCATCATCTTTTGAACAAATCATTTGTACAAAAATGTACAAATTGCCAAATATATTATTAGTCACTAATTAAAATTCTCCTCGATAAATTTCCCGAGTCGCGTATTTACAATAAAAATAAGAATATTTATCAATCATTAGCTATCGTTGACGTAGTTTATAACCGCTAACGAGATTGCAATTATTACTTGCAAAACACGCGGAGATTACTAAATTGATTATTACTAACGGACTGTAGGCGACGTGAATTTATAACGAAAGTGAAAGAATTAATAATTTATCCACTATTACAGCGGAAAATTAATAATCGGATTTCGACGGATCGATGTCTATATAAAGAACATTGCCACGCGACTCGGTTCATTTGTCGGTTCGTCTTCCGACTGGTAACATCTAAATTTGCATCGCTGTAGTGTGGTTAGGTGCCCGAAGCAAGGTTGTGTCTACGTCACTTACGTACAACTCCATAAACAATTTATTTAACATTTTTTTCGCTCAACGTCCAGTTTTATCGTCTTCAGCGTCTCATTATTTTGTCCCTTTCCAGCTTCCATTCTGTCGTCTCTATTCATCTTCTCTAGATAATTCAAATATCTCGTATAATATTAGCGACTGTCCGCGAACAAATTGAAAGTAATCTAGAAAAATCGTTACGATCCCAAAATCCGCGGACCCTGTACTTGCGGTCCATGTTGCTGATGCATTTGCTGGTTTTTCATGCTCTTGGCAGACTCCAAATGATAGAAGTCGCCATCTTACACCACCTGTTAACCACGTGGGATTTCAAAACGAAATTATTTTATCGAAATCCAGAGGTGAAATAGGGTGCAAACATCCGTCGGGTGATTTCTCGAAACGGGCTAGCCCCGGAGAGATTTGCCCGTGAAAATATCGATAACGGAAGAAGCGATGGGTATCCATTCAATGCGCACGTTGGCAGGAATTTTTCGAAGAGCCAAGTAAGCGAAATCAGTTTGTCGATTTTAGGTAACGGGGCGTTTGAATACAATCGGAGCGGTTACATGTGCGGAAAAATCAGAGAAACATCGAACATCGCGCGGGGAGATATAACGTGGGGGCGAAATTTCTGAGCGAATGGAATCTGACGGGGCGGATTGTTTCGCTTAATGCCTGGTCCGGTGTTCGGTGGTCGATATAGCAGCGAAATTGTTCATCTCAGCGTTCACTTCTACGCTATAGCCGTAGATAATTCGTTGCCGCGTTTTCGGTTTCATCTTTCCCGCGATCGAGAGCAAAATTACATTTGGTCGGGAATAAAATTACACCGCGATCAGTCCGTGACACTGACGCCTAATTCATTGCTCAAATTATATTTTCCGACTTTCGAATCCACCGAATTTCCAGCCGATCCCGTATAATGTTACCCTCGGCCGTGTTTCAATATCGGCGGCTATCGCTTTACGCAACCTCCACGCGTTTCCGACACAACGAGTTGCTGTAAACAAACTTTGCTCGGATATAGCATAGAGATATGTCGTACTACTCGGTACGATCAGACGTTGCACGGAGATAGTATGGAAATAAATTGGGGCGATCGCCAATAGATATCCAACCTGACGATGGGAAAAATCTACCTTCAGCCTTATCATTTTCTGCTCTCGATATTCGATCCTTATAGAAGGTTGATTATCAATAGAGCTACGAATAGAATACGAATCCTCCGATAGGAATAGTTTGACAAGAAGCTGGAAGGCTCGTTCTTATTTTAAAGGTTAGGGAAATGAATCCGGAACATATCATTTCCTATTCGGAGTTCGGAATAATCGAAGTTCATTATGTCTCTATACGCAAATTTATGATCCGTATCTGGGTATCACGGTAATGTTGGAGTATCGAAAAGCGAGGGGCAATGTCGTGACAAAAGGAAACTGAAAGCCAAAGGGGAAAATTCGAACACCTTGCCGTCTTTAATGATCTGTCTAGGCAAGCACAAAAGACGCAACAGCAAGCAGGTAATCGTACCCAGGATACGCGAAAGGGCTGAGTATGGGGGACTCTCATTGAAGGTACACTTTTGCACGATTGATCAAGCAAATGTCATACACCACGGGAGCTTTTTCTAATGATATATTCCGAAACGTTGGTTACGAGGTAGTCTGTTAGTCTGGCAAAGGAGATTCAAGGCAATAAGTGGAAAGCAACGCGTGAAACGACATACGCGGTCATTGTTAGAGGAGCATTCCCAGTTTCCTTGACCCTCAGTTCGGTTCGCCATGAGCACTTGTTCGGAACAGACATTATGGCAGACGATATTCGAGAGATAAACACTCGCGATCGGTGCAATGAGTATTTTGTCATGTCGCTAGAATTGCATGCCAAATCCACGTCGTTCATCCATTTGCGGTCGCGGACGATTCTGCGCTCGATAGACATATCATATAGCTGCAGCGATACGCAAGGAAGACGTCTACCCCCCCCCTCCCGTTAGCCTGGGTCAACAGACGCACAGGCGATTTATTACAATACTCAACGCTGTGAATATTATTGTGCGTGCACTTTTTAGCATTTACGAGCCGTCAAAATTACGCGGAAACTTAATTCGCGCCAATTCTTCAGCCCGTTCCATTGCACTCGACAAATCACGTTCAATCGCTCCCTCCGTGCGCCTTCCAGTTCAGTTTAATTATCGTTAATGCGAATAATTACGAGGGGGAATTCGATTGTTATTCCGGACGGTGGCTGGAAATTGGAATTTCGAACGAGCTATCTTTCCAATACTATTCCTCCAATATATCTTCTCATCACACTTCTGAATATTTACGTTTCACCTCGCTCGGACGAGCAAATAATGTGCGCAAGTAGTTTCTCCTTCATCAATGTCGGAAAATGTCTTTTGCATTTTCCGCCCATTCTCCGATACATATAACGGAGTGGTAAGCTGAAACAACGACGCATCGACGAATTAGGGGAGAGTGATAAGAAACTCGTATCCCTGGAATCGGCTGTAAACGACACATTCTTTACAGATCATTATAGACACTTACGTCAGATAATAAATCATTTTGTCCTCACTCAGCCAATGAAATAACAGAGAAACAGTGAAAAATATATAATAATATGAGAATACTAGTAAATTGAGGAGAACAGAACGAAGGTTATATAAACGCGAAGATACATGATAATAAATTATTAGAATTTAAACTCGACATTGGGAATGTACCATCGATATTTTGCACCTAAATCGTTGGGCGCGAGTCCGCGCAAGGCAACCTTGAGCATTGATTTGGTTCGCGGTGTCGAAATGAACGTTCTGGCTGCCCTTTACCCGGAAACAAAATAATTGCCGCGCGATCTGTCTGCCGTGTTTGGTATTCCGCTTGCTTTCTTGGACCACGTGGACGGATGTATTCGGAGCTGCGGGTCATTGGAGCAGTGCACCGTGGGTTTGTTCGAATGAATACGTAAATCCTTGATTATGGGAGGAAAAACTCGATTAGATGAGTTCC
>NIJG01000664.1:0-52070 GCA_002201625.1 Euglossa dilemma | reverse complement strand
GACGAATGAAACGTGTCCCGCGACTTGCTTCGGCCACGTAGCCGAGTGAAAACGCACCTGCATCTGGAAAAGAGCGGTTTGCGAGGTTTGATAGCGGCGTCGGCTGCCCGGGATGTGCGAGAAACGCGTTCCCAGGGAAGATTTAAGACTCCCAAGAAAAAAGAGATGCACGTAGATATTGCCATGCCTTAAAACATCACGGAGATATACACTTGGAAATGTCGTTCGCCTTGTCGGCCGATGAAGTTATGGCAGATCGGAAACACCTATGCCTCGCGGCGAACTTTTACCAACCGGTTCGTCGTACGTTCGGACTTGGCGACGGGGAATTATGTCCCCGACGGCGTGTTCCGTGCCGGCCTACACCCCGTCCTCTTCCGGATCGTTCCGTCGCCCGAAATACGACGCCTGGCATCGAGTGAACGGAACGTTAGCGGTTCCCGATATGTTCTAGCGCGATATTAGTTTTCAACGCATCGAGAATACGCGGCTATTTATTACACGATCCTCGAAGGAATAGGCCATTTACGAGACACAGCCATAAAGAGCGCGGGTTAAGTTCGGGGAACAGCTCCGCGTGTCTGGCCTGGTATTACCATATCCCTGGTTCAAGGTAATGGCTATACATAGCTTGTATCACTAATATTTTTGGCGATATCTCATGGATGATCGTATAGCTTGTTGAGGGAATAACTGGGATGTAGTGCATTAGCCGATCCTGACGCGATGTAACCCGCCATATTACATCTTTTTCGTGAAATTCCCTAGTATAACTGGCGACCTGGATGTCAGGCGCTTGTCACCACGGTCTCCCAGTAACCCGCACAACGAGCACGCAGTCCATGCTCCTATATGGTATACCTTCCTGTTTGGTACCCTTCCGGCTCGGATCTTCAACGGCCCCGCGCGATCACTACGCGACGCCGTCCCTCTCTATCGCGGCTTCCGGGACAGTCGGGCCCCCACCCAATCACCAGCGGTTCTACTTGTCGGCTGGCTATCGTAGGATCAAGACTGACCGGCAATACCTTCCACCAGGGCATACACTCTAGGATAGTTCCCAGCTGGCGTAGCGGCGAACTCACGATGCGCTCGCCGCCGCATTCTTCCCATGCGTATAGGGACCACTTCCACTCTTATCCATTCCACGGTCTCCTTGTGCAGCATCACGTACTCGCAAAATTCGACCATCCGGCGCCATGACCTCTTCTTCTGCACCATTCTAGTGATAATGACGGTGAGCGACGAACTCGCCAGCAACACGACTCCACCCGTGCTTACGGCCGCCTCCGGCAAGGAACGGACGCTACTCAGGGAATCGAACGTGGATCGTCCTGGCCGAAGGCCGTACTGTTTGTCATCGAAATCCGGGCCCATCCCCAGTAGGTCCTCCTTCAAATGGATTGCCTTTACCCGCTCGAGGAGTTTCCCAGCCTCGCTGAATAGGCAGGTGGACGGGTACGCCGTGAGGGAGTCGGGGGTCTTACCCTGCTTCTTGAACAAAGCAGCACATAACAGCCTCCAGATTATGGGAAACTTACATCTCTGATGGCATTCGTTCAGCCGCTGCATCGTCCTGTCACATAGTGCACCCTTGGCGAGCGCCGACGGCCGGCCCGGAATACCATCCGGTCCGGGTGGTGCCCCTCTCGCCACTAGTTTCCGTGCCAGCAGCTCTAGTTACTACCTGCTGAGATCGAGGTCGTCCGACCTGGTAGTCCTGTCCGACGACTGGTCTGTCGATGACAGCCCCGCCTCCATAGCATTGTTATGTTTGCCGTCAGGAATAGAGTGTTGTCGATCAACGGAGTCACCTCGGCCCTTTGCTTCCCTAATACGATCCGGTAAGCCCGACCGCAGTGGTCGTCGAAGAACTTCCGCAGAAGGTCGTGCCAACTCTAGGCCTTAGCCGGAGCGACTTGCTGGTCCATCTGAACTGCCTGTGCTGCGTGGCCTCCTCTTCACTTCTTGTCATTCTTCTGTGACGGGCACGGGGGTATCGGCATCGAGCAAAATTTACGCGTTCGCGCAGAACTGCGAGCTCCACTCGCCAACAGTGCATCGAATTGATCGGCTTTGCTGCGGCCTGTGGCATGGTATTCTCGCACGCTGGCTTCTTGGCATTGTGGAGCCATTCTGCGCCATCCTGGGGATCGTGGTCATCGATCGTTAAGAACGACCATAACTCCACAGGTGCCGCGGCTAGTAGGATGTCCACGTCGAGTCGTCTAATCTCCCATCGCGTCGCTGCTGATCTTCCAGTTTTTGTCCTGCACCCGTGGGGGCTCCAGTCACGTTGTCCTTATCTTCTTCTTTCTAGCACGGAGCACTCCATGGTAATGAAGAGGGTGATGCTCGGGGTTTCTACTTCATAGGCCACTCTCCAATGCTTCACTTGTTGCAAGGCAGCAGGAGAGAAAAAGGACAAATCCGCGATGAACGTGCCCTGTCGGCCTCGCGCATGTGTTTGTAGAGCTCCGGTAGAGGAACCGGAGCTCCGATCCGCCTGCCCAGTCGTTCAACGCCTCGCCCTTCGCGTTCACCCTCGGTGAGCCCCCTGCCGATGCGCGGGTGTCCCCAGAACTCCAGGACATGCCTCACCACTCGATGTAGCAGTATTTCCAAGGGGTTCCGCTGTTTCCCACCACACCGTCGCGACGATACCGTGAAGGTCGTCGACACAATTGCCATGGCCGGTACACTGTACGTGTCACCGACCACAGCCTTAGCGATATCTAACTTCGCGAGCGACTATGCTAAAAGATCCAGTAACACTCTGTTATTGCGGATATTTCCCTGGAGGATGTAGAATTGTAGACCCAGTCCGTGAACCCTTCCAGGCCCGCCGCTGCCCCTGTCGGCCGTGGAGCCTTTCCGCTTACTACTGGTCTCGCTGCTGTACTCATCGTCTTCTTCGATGTGGGAGGAGAGCAGGCATTACTGTTCTGTGTCCGGCCTCCAGGCTATGGGCGGCAGAGACCGGGCACTTGTGTGCCGGCGCGAGGCACCCATCGACTTTATGTCCCTGTTCCCCGTATCTGAAGCAGGCCACGCATCTATCTGTGGTGGTGAGCTATCGTGCCCTGCCGTGGCCAACCTCTAGGCACTTGAACCGCTAGAGATGGCGAGCCTCCAGCGCGTGCACCCGGGCCCTCTTCAATCCTGCCGCTGTCCAGTATATTGCTGACGACGGGGCGGGGGAATTTGACCTAGATCGTCCCTAGACCGGACGGGGATAGACGGACTTCCACGCATCTGATTTTGCAGTGGCTGCAGTCACGTTTCATCGCCACTGCCTTCACGAACGTCTGTGTGGCTTCGGCGTCGTACTGACCCGTAACATGTTGCACAGCAGTATCAGATGGCAGGGCAACTATGACACCCATTTCTTGCTGGGCCGTCCATATTGTGCCTGCTAGGCGTTGGGCCGTCCTCTCGGCCTCTGGGCTTCCTAACTCAAGTGTGAGGCCCCCGGTAACGGCCCTTCGTGGCTTCACCTCTACAATCTCCAGGTCCTGCGGATTGATTTTTCTACTAGCCGTTGCCGTTACCGTGGCATACCTCTCTTCGGACGGAATAATCAGTGCTAGGGTTATCGCCGCTCGTGCAGGAGCCTTTTGCATCTTTACTTTACGCTGCGGTTGCTCCGCACCTGCGGCTCGGAGGTTCCATGGCGCTCTGCTTCCGTGGGCGATGCCACCTTCGACTTTTCCTTTTTGGCCATTCGGCCCACAAACATGTCCCACTACATCATCCGCGCGGGGGTCACCTTCCCGGCGGTGGTCTATTCGTTCAGATAGATGGGTGGGGCCGCATCTTTCGTCACGGCAGATGTCAAGATCGCGGTCACATTATGCCCCTTCTACTTCGTGGCTGATTTTCGTTCGAAGAGCTACCACCGTTGTTGTCCCTTGTGTCGAGACCCCTGTAGCTACGGCGACAGAGGCAATCCGGGCTTCAGCGGCAGCCAACTGCATTCTGACTGCCTGCAGCTCCTCCCTCAGGGCAGATATTTCTTGCTAGTCTCGTGACGTTTTGTTGCTGCAATCTAGCTGAGCGACGTCGGTTCTTTCGTGCATGTCAATAGAGGATGTTTCATTTCGCCACGTTGCCATACGGAGGTGGCCGACATAAGTTCCCATCATGGGTCATGCTTGTTACCGAAGGCATATTCCTTTCGAGAACCTGACCGGCTATTGATAGAAATCGTCTGATAATTCCCTATACCATAATATTCATACCGTCAATTTAGGTGTCTATTGTCAATGCTGCACAGCGGCCTTACTCTCAGTATACCTGGTATGACCCTCGGAACTACAGGGCACATGGAGCTATTGACTTAGATATTCGGCTCTCGAAGTAGGTGGTAAGGTTCTCGAACGGTTTGTCTCTAGATCGTCCTATTCGCACATAAAGATTAAAGTGTATGTCTGCTAAAATGTTTACTTTTCTGCTACCTTACAAATTAATACAGATATTCACTACGGCGGCCTTGGTTCTCGGAAGGAGTGATATTTGGTATGAAGCTTGACGCTATACAAAGTGGTAACGATCATCAACGATTTCACACTCAACTTTAATATTTGTACCGAGAATCAAGGTGTCCATTGCCATTTCTGAACCGCCAATTTACATCCGGAATACCTGGATTGACTCTCGGAATTACAGGAGAGTTGAAGCTGGTGGCATAGATGTGCGACACGTAAAAAGTTGGTAACGTACTCCAACCGGTTGAATCAAGGTCATCTTACTAATATCTGAAATTAAGATGCTCGCCAATAATATGTGTACTAATTTGTTTCACTGAACACGAAGTTATTCTCTCAATACAACGGGTTAGGTTCTTAGAAGGAAAGGTCTTCGTTAAGAAGCTTGATTCTATACCAATAGGTAACGTCCTACAAGAGTTGGACGCCCCGCTGTAATATTCATACCGTAAATTGCGGTGTGTATTGGCAATATTGCGCAGCGGATTGACTCCCCCAAAACCTGATTTGAGACTCGGCATCGCAGGATTGATGAGTCTTCTAACATAGATGTTAGACTATCAAAGAAGCTGGTAACGTTCTCGAACGGCAGGACACACGATTTTGCAATGCATGCGTAATATTGAGATATCCATTTGCTACAATGTCCACTAGCTTCTCTTTGTTATAATTAAGTTAGACTCTCTCCACAAGAGATCGGTCCTCGGAATGTAAGGTCTACAGTAAAATGATTGTCTAGCTGCAAGTGATTATGTTCTCAAAGTGTATCTCTCTCGATACAATTATTGGTACCGAGGATTTAACTGTCCATTGGAAAGAATGTGCAGTTGCTTCAAAGACGGATGTCCTTGTATGTTTCTAGGCACAGCAGGAAAGGTGAAGGTATTCACATAGCGTTAAAGCCCTTGGATGTCATGGCAACGGTCTCCAGCGGTTCGACAGTCGACATGCCCAATAATGTTTAAAGTAGAGCACCAAGTTTTGTATAATGATCAATGCCATAATTCCCGGGTTTCGCAGTTCGTCCCACGCAATAGCCAATCAGATTCCCGAAAGGTATAGGTCTTCGGTGAAGAGTTTGACTCTACAACAAGATATAACGTGTCAAAAGTCTGACTCTCTACAGTACTATTTATACGGTGCATTAAGGTTCCTCTGGCTAATACTGTACGGCGGATTGACAACCGGAGTATATGATGTAACACTCGGAATAACAGTATATGTGAAGCTATTGACCTCTCGATTCGTCTCTCAATGAAATTGGTAACGATCTGGACCGATTTGACTGTCGACGTTGGAATTCAAATATAGAATTTAAGTGTCCGTCTGTTGCACTGTCCACTAATCTGCATCCGTGGACATTAAGGCAGACACTCGCATGGTCGGGGTTTGTTCCATGATGGTAATGTTTTCGGTAAAAAGTCTGAATCTATGCCAGATGGTACCGTTCAGCATCTGCTCCACGCCCTACTCTATTGTTCATACCGTGAGTTAAGCTGTCCGTTGTAAATACTGTACAGAGGATTGACTGCCGGAATGCGTGCTCTGACTCTCGGAGTGGCTGGGTAGGTGAAGCTATTGATTTTGCTGTGCGACTGTTAAAAAATGCGTTACCGTTCTCGAAAGGTTCGACTATCGATTTTACATATTCCCACTTGAAATTAAAGTGTTCGTCTGTTAGAATCACTACAAATTTGTTTACATGAACACTCCGCAATTCACTCGCTACAGCATCTTCGGTTCCGGCAAGTTAAGGTATTCGGTAAAAAGATAGTTTATGCAAATATGTGGCGTTCCGCAACGGTTTGACGGTCTGCCATAATATTTTAACCTTGACCTATGGTGACTATTGCCAATTCAGTTCAGGGAATTTGGTCCCGGAGTACCTCGATTGACTCTCGGAATCACAGGATAGGTGATGCTATTGACTTAACAATTCGACTCTCAAAGAAGGTGGTAACGTTCTCGAACGGTTTGAATCTCGACCTCCCTACTCATGCATGAACTTATTGTGCCCGTCATTAAAATGTGTACTAACGTGTTTCTCTGAACAAGAAGTTACACTCTCGATACGGCGGGATACGTTTTTGGAAGATAAGGCTTTCGGTAATAAGTTTGACTCTATTGCAATAGGTAACATTCTTCAGCGAATTGACCGTCTACTTTACTAATCATACCGTGCATTTAGATGTACACTGCCAACACTGTTCGTCGGATAAACACCAGCATTTCCTGGTTTGACCCTCGGAATATCGGGATAGGTGAAGTTATTTACTTAGCGGATAGTCCCTCAAGTGAAGTCGTAAGGTTCTGGAACAGTTTGCCTCCCGACTCTGCCACGCATATATTAAAATAATGGGTGCGTAGCTACATTGTACATTAACTTATTTCCCTGGAATTTATATTAGATTCTCACTACAATGGGATAGATGTTCGGAAAATAGGGATCATTAAATGTCAATGGTTCATACCGTAATTGTGCAGGTGAATTGATCTGCTTTTCAACTGGCGGGTGATGTTGTGGGTAACGTTTGGTTGCCAACTCGGATTTGGGTTACAAACCGTACTCGGCAATACATGATTCGAACATAAAGAAATAAAACAAAAATAGGAAGTAATTTACCAGAATTATTGCATGCCAGATTTAAATAAATTAAGTGGGAAGGTGGATGGGGCTTCGTAGTGAGGACTGGGATAGGATTTGATTAGGCGTCGGTACATTCCCTCCTACGACTGCGAGCAGTGCGGGCGTATCTCGTGTTGTTTCGCGGATCTCAGTTTCAGCGGTGAATGTTTTGTGTTCCGTGTGGAGTGGTTGCGTGAAGTGCGAGCGTGTGCGTGATGGTGTTTATCGAGCCGCCGTAATCGTGTTTCGCGTCGCTGTGAAACCTTATGTGAATGATACGAGATAAAAACGCCGCTATTCAACGTCTCGCTTCTCTAAAGTGATCGGGTGAACGGCGATGGCCTGGGTGACAGTCCGCTATAATGTTTAATACTAGGACGCGAAATATATATCGCGTGGACAGAAGCATGCTAGAAATCAAATGATTTCAAGCATGAGCAGCTAATTTTTCTTTTTAATACTCGCAGAAACATTCTTATGATACGAAATCAAAGTGTGTATCGTACATTTACGTGACATCTTGTTGTCATTGCAAACTCGCGATTAACTTGCGATGCATGATTCATACATGGAATTTCAGCGTTTCAGAGTCAAAATACGTCTGACTATTGGCTGATCGGGAAGCAGACTCTGTTTCTTTCCATGCGGCTTATTTGTGAAAGAACGAAATCTGTTTCAGAACAACCAACGATAATTATGTCCTCCTCCGCGAAGAAACGAAATTTCACTTGCAAGAGCAAAATGCAATTGGTCATCCATCGAGAAAAACGAAATTACATTCCGAAGAACCTAGTGCTATAAATAGCTGTATATTTTGTCAAACGAATGAAGTATACGAATGTAGACAGAAGTACCTCGTCAAAGTATTGATTCGCATCGTTTCACAGCTCTGTGCGCTCAAATACGTCCCAACGGTGCGAAATAAACGCGAGTATTGCTTTTCTACCAGACACTTGATTCCCATGGCAAACGAGCAATAGGAGAACCTCATACTTACATGAGTTATTACTCCCACGGTAATGGCGCGATTCCTATGCCAAGCACGATCAAATCGAGGAATTGTATAGATTCTGCGTCAGAATGCAGTTTCGTTTTTGTTTCATGTGGCTTAATTGTCAAATTTTTTCGTTTAGAATATTCACTTACTCCATGTGTCCTGCAAAAACGAAATTGCTTGAGTTACAAACTACTTCTATTATGTCTCTCGTCCGATAAAAATGAAATTACGATCCGGGCACACGAAAATGGTAATGTGTTTCGTCAGGAAGAAACGAAATTTCCTTCGGTTTATCGTTTACATTGAGTGAGTGCATATTCGATACATACCACTGAAATCGACGGGTTTGGTAGGAATTCGATGTCAATGTAACGATTCTTATACTTTCTTCGCTGTATGCTCCGATGTATCTTCCAACGATGCGAAATCAACGTGGGCATCTTATATTCACATGACCATTGATTTCCATCGCATGCACGCCATTCACTTACGAAGCATGATTCAAATGGGTTATTTCAGCGTTTCCGCATCATAATGCGAACCATTATTCGCTGGTTCAAAATAATTTCGTTTCTTTTCCCGTAATGCGGCTTAATTGTGAAGATGGCTGCAAACGGATACATTTATGTCCTCTCTACGGAAGGAGCGAAATTGCGGCCCAATCAAGCTAATTCAATTAGGTCCTATAGCGAGGAAAGCGACACTACTTTCCGAAAAACAATATGATGAATGTTGGAAGACTTGATGCAAACGAATGAAACAAACGGCTTTGGATAGAAACTCGCCGTCAAGGAACGATTTTAACAGTTGCTTTGCTGTATGCGCACAAATACATCCAAGTGGTGCAAAATCTGCGTGAGTATCGCATATATAACGTGGCACACAATTCCCATCGCAAATCGCGCGATTCGACTACGATGCACAGCTCTAACAAGAAATTTCCGCGTTTCAGCAGCGGAATACGTATTTTCATTGAAGTTTGTGGAAAGTAATTTCTCTCCTTTTTCCTACGGTTTAGTTGTGAAGTTGGCTGTGTGAAAATTCAATCACTTCCACTGATCGGAAAGAACGATGCTACATTCCGAACAAACAAATACAATTATGTCCTCCATCGAAAGAATAACGAAATTACTTTCGGAAAATAATACTACATGGAATCGGGGTGTATTTGTTGCATACGTCTGGAATAAACGTATTGAGAGAGGAATTCGCGGGAAAAGTAAGGATTCTTAATGTTTCAACGCTCCTTGCTCGCATGTGGTTCCCAATGATGCGAAGTAAATGCGGGTATAGCATTTCCACCAGACATTTGATTCTCATGGCAAATGCACGATTCGATTGCGATAACATGCAAATTATAAAATTCGGCGTATCAGCGTCAACGCACGCGTTGTTATTACTTGTAAGAAGCGGATTCGCCATTAATGTAAAGATTCATGTGGTTTCTTCGCTATATGAGCGCAGGCACATTCCAATTGTGCGAAATTAACGTGGGGATCGGATAGTTACGTGACATTCGACTCCCGTTGCGAACGCACTTCACTTGCATCGAACGAATCAGGTGAGAAATCTTACAGTTTAAGCGGTAGAATTGGTGTTATCTTTGGTATGCTCGGATTGTAATTACTTTTTTTTCCCTCATGAGGCTTTATTGTATGTTTGGCTGCCGAACAATGCATTTACGTCCTCTGGTCGGAGGAATCAAAATTACTATCAGCACATCCTAATAAAATTATGTCCTCCGTTCGGAAAACACGAAATTACCTGTGGGACAGATTAATACAATTAGAATTTCTATCGTGAAAAAGCGAAATTACCTTCCAAGGAACCTAATACATTGAATGAGAGTACATTGTATGCAAACAACAGAAATATACGAATTTGGGCAGAAGTTCGATGTCATGGCAACCATTTCTATTATTTCTACGCACTCTGTGCGCAATGCGATCCAATTATCTTAAATCATTGTGACTGTCGCATATTTACGTGACATTTGATTCGAATAGCAAATGCGATATTCACTTACGAAGCACAATTCAAGAGAGAAGTATCAGGTTATCAGGGTCAGAGTACGTGTTACGATTGGATTGGTCAGAATGCATTTTCGTTTGTTCTTTTTCCAAGCCGCTTACGTGTGAAGTTGGCAGTGATGAAGTACATTTACTTCTACTGTTCGGAAAAAACGAAATTACATTACGATCAACCATGCGCACTATGGTCTTCTGCCTGGTAGAAACTAAATCACATTCCTGTCAACAAAATACATTTACATCCACTAACGCGAAAAATCGAAATTTCAATCGGAACAACCTGATAGAGTGAACGAGCGCAGATTTGAGAAACGACTGAAGTCTCCGGATATGGCAAGAAATTCGCTTTCGATGTACCGATATTTTTAAGTTCTCTGCCATATGCAGGAAAATGTCTTCCAATGATGCAGAATCAACGAAGGTATCGAATATTTACACTACTCGTGTTTCCAATCGCAGACGCGTGAATCACATCCGATGCACGATTCAATAAAGGAATTTCAGCGTCTCAGCGTCAGAATATGCATTATTACTGTGTTGCTCGGAAAGTAATTTCGCATTATTTTCACCAGTCTTAATTTTGAAGTTCGATGAGATGGAATACATTTGCGTCGTCTGTTCGGAAAACTCGAAATCACATATCGAAAAACCTAATAAAAATCAATAAATGTATATTTGATCCTGACGACTGATGTAATCTGATTTGGACAATAATTCGCAGTCAAAGTAACGTTGTTTACAGCTTTTTTGCCATATGCCCGCAAATTAGTTCTAATGATGCGATATCGGCGTGAGTATCGCATTCTTTCGTGCCATACAATTCCCATCGCAAACGCGCGATACTCTTTCGAAGCGCGTTGGAAGCGAGATTCTGCAGCGTTTCTGCGTCACGATAGGTGTTATTGAAAGTTTCTTGAGAAAGTCGTTTCGTTCCATCCAATGCATTCTAACTGTGGATTTGTCTGCGAAAAAATACATTTACATCAACTGTTCAAAAAAAAAGAAGAAGATAGAGGGACTACGTTCTGTTCAATATAATACATTTAGGTCCACTGTCGGATTAAACCGATGTGTCTTTCCGAACAGACTAATAGAACGAGTGATTGCATATTTCATGCGAATGATTGAAGCCAACGTATTCACAAATTATCGATTTCTGTATTTTCTTGGTTATATGCACACAGACACGGCCAAATGATGAGAAATCAAAGCGAGTACCGCATAATTACATGACATTTGATCCCCATGGCAAACACGCTATTCTCATAGGAAACACGAATACATTGAGATACTCCCTCGTTTCAGCATCAGTGTTCGTGTAATAATTGGCTTGCGTAATTTTACATTGCTCTTCTCTACATATGGCTTGCTTGTGAAGAAGAAAATCACATTCGGAACAAGGTAATACAATTCGGTCAATCTATCTTGAACTAACGAAATCACTTTCTGAAAAGCCCAATACAATGAATTAGTGTATATTTGATGAAAGGGGCAGAAATGATCGGATGTTGGCAGAAGTTCACGTTGAAGGTAACGATTCTGATTGTGCCACGGCTCTACACGTCCAAGTACGTTCCAATGATGCGAAATCAGCGTCAGTGCCTTATTTTTACATGAATCTCCATTTCCATTTTCAAATCCGCGATTCACTTACGAGGCACATCTCAAACGAGGAATTTCAGCGTTTCTGCGTCAGAATACGTGATATAACTGGTTTCATTGGAAAGTAATATCGTGTTTTTCATGCTGCTTCAGTGTGATGTTTGCTGCAAAGGAATACCTTTACGTCACCTGTTAGGAAGAAACGAAATTTACTTTCGAACAAGCAAACACAGTTAGATCCTCTAACCAGAATAAACGATATTACCATCCGAAGAACCTTATACTATAACTGCGCGTATACCTGATGCAAGCAGCTGACAAAGATGTGTTGGAATAGAAATTCCCAGTCAAAGTTACGAATCACGGGAGAGAATTCAGCGTCTCAGTCTCATATTACGTGTTACTATTGGCATGTACAGAATAATTTCGTTTCATTTTGACATGCGGTTTAAGTGAGAAGTTGTATGTTATAGAATGCATTTAAGTCATGTTTTCGGAACTAACGAAATTACTTTCCTAACGTACTAATTATATTTGGTCCGCCGTTGGGGAAAAAATAACTACTTTCCGAGAAGCATAATACTATAAATGAGATTATACTTTTTGCAATCTACTGAAATTATCAGACGCGGACAGAAATACGTAGTCTGTGTAACAATTTTTGTAGTTCCTCCGCACTAAGCGAGCAAATAGATTCCAATGACGCAAAATTAGGTTGAGTAACTGAAATTTACATGGCATTCAATCCCCAAGGCACACGCGAGGTTCACTTGCGAAGCACACTGCAAGCCAGATATTTCAATGTTTCAGCGACAGGATACTGGCAATTATTCGGTTGTTCGGAATGCAATTTCCCTTTTTTTATGCGGCTCAATTGAGACCTAGGCTGCGAAATTGTACATTTACGTCCTCTATCGGGAAAAATTGCAATTACTTTCGTATCAACATATTACAAATATGTCCTGTATCGGGTGAATACGAAATGAGTTACCGAAAAATTTCATAGATGAACAAGTATGTATTTGCTATGAACAACTGAAGTTATCGAATTTGCGCAGATATTCGCCATAAACGTTGCGATATTGACATTCTCACCAGGAGTGACTGTGCCTTTTGGAAATACTATGCTGCGGAATGTCGTCCAGACGACCTGGTCTGACTGTCGGTACAACAGGATGGGTGAAGTTACTGACTTTGCCGTTAAACTCTCACAGAAGTTGGTAATGTTCTCCACGGGGCTGACTATCGGTTTTAATAGGCATGTATGAAACTCAGGTGACCATTTGCTCTCATGTCCACAACTTAGTCTCCGTGTACACTACGTTAGACTCTCGTTACAGTGTGATGTGCTGTCGGTAGGCAAGGTCTACGATAAAATGATTGACCCTATAATTAGTGGTAATGTTATCGATCCGTCTGACTATCATTTCTGCCATTCATACTAAAATCTGCGTTGCCCATTAGATACAATGTTCACCAATTTATTTCAGGTAACATTGAATTATGCTCTCGCTACAGCTGGGTAGGATCTCGGAAAGTAAGGTCTTCTATAACAATTTTGATTCTACACCAAGTGGTATCATGTGGAGGTTTGACTCCCTACGTTACTATTCGTAAGGTGGATTTAGGTGTCTACTGCCAATACTGTTCAGCGGATTTTCTCCTCGCATACCGAGTTTGACTCTCGGTAGCACAGATCAGTTGAATGGATTGACGTAGCTTTTCGCCTCTCAAAGATTCTCGAACGGTTTGTCTATTGATCTTGCTCTTCATACGTCGAACTAAGGTGTCGCACAGCTATAATATGCACTAATTGGTTTCGGCGAAGACTAAACGAGGCACTACCTAGAGAAAAGCTGTGTTCTCGGAAGGTAAGGTATTCGGTATAATGTTCGACTCCATAGCAAGTGATAATGTTCTTGATGGGATAGACTCTCGACATAAATATTCGTAACGTGTGTTAATGTGTCTATAGCCAATACTGCACAAAGGGCTGACAAACGGAATACCTGGTTCAACTCTTGGAATACTAGGATAACTGAAGCCATTGACTTAGCTGTTCGACTCTCAAAGAAGGTTGTATCGAACACGAACGGTTTCACATGCAACCTTCATAAACATACTCGAAATTAAAATATTCCTCTCCTAATATGGCTCATCATTTGTTACCGTGAACATTAAGCTAGATATTCGAAGAAACGTGATAGGCTTTCGGACGGTCAGGTATTCTGAAAATGTTTGATATTATATCAAATGGTTACGTTCTGCTACGGCTGGACTCTCTACTTTGATATTCAGACGGTCCATTAAAGTGTATATTGCCAATACGGATTAGCTGACTCTGCTCGCGGAATTCCTGATGAGACTCTCAGAATCACAATATGCGAAATGCTATTGACCCAGCTGTGGGACACTCAGAGAAGTGGTACCGTCCTCGAACGGTTTGACCCCCGATCTTCTAATTCAAACACGAAGATAAGGTGTCCGTCTGTGAAATGAATATTAATGTGTTTCTCTGTTCACGAAGCTATACTCCCGACATAGCGGGATAGTTTCTCGGAAGGCAAGGTGTTCGGTAAAGGGTTTGACTTTATACCAGTTGACATCGATCTACAACGGTTTGATTATCTACTTTAATATTCTTATCTTGAATTAACGTGTCTATTTCCAATGCTCTGCAGCGGATTGACTGTCGTAATGCCTGGTTTGACACTCTGAATAACAAGGTAGGTGCGTTTATGACAATATTTAGGTAAACTATATGTTATTTGATACGATTTTCTTTGTATGTACCTGCTTTCCCGAAGTGACACGGCTAGAGCGGTCTTTTAGTGGCGCTCGGTATATCGGAGCGGCACTACTGGATGATCTTTGTTAATTTCTTTAACTACGATACAGTACCGTATACGTTTCTCCCCAGTCTGAAATTTATTTATATTTACTGAAATTTACTATTATTATATTTCCCATTTTTTACAAAATTTCAAATTTTTAATTTCGAAAACTGTACCTTATGTGAAAAGTACCTTCGGAATCAATTGGGTGTAAAAGTGTCTTTTGAATTAAATAAGTCCTCGTTTATGCCAATATTTTGTTTAATTTGTTGTTTTATTTTGTGATTGTCTGATCACAAACCTACGCTTCGAGAGTGACACGATTTGGAGTGGTCCTGTAGTGGCATATGGTATATGGGAGCGACACTACTGAATGGTCTTTGTTAATTTTTGTAACCTCGATTTTGTACCGAATGCATTTTCCACGTGATTTCTACTTGTATATATATATACCACAATTAACTGTTATATATTTAATTTTTTTCAAAATATTCAATTTTCAGTTCATAAAATGGTATTTCGTATTAAAAGTGTCTTTGGAACTTGTTGATGGTTCGTTTCTGACAATAATTTATTGGATCTGTTGTTGTATTTTATAATTGTCTGTACACGAGCTTACGCTATCGGAACTACGCGACTGGAGTGAACTTGCAGTTTTGTATGGTAGATCGTTGCGACGCAACTCTGCCCGTAACCGTATGCCCATCGGCGCTGCGGATCTATACGAACGGATTGACGATGTAGTTGCGTACGGAAGATCCGAGATGCACAACTCGGAGCGACACAAATGGCGATCACTTGTGGTTGCGAACGGTAAAACGGAGAGGCACTGGATGGTCTTCGTTAGTATCATTAAACATGGCTTAGTTCCGTATGCATTTTTTTCAAGTATTCCATTTAGTTATATATTCTCTAAATTACTGATTCGGCATTTTCGATTTTATTCAGAATTCGAATATCTAATCTCAAAAATGTACATTTTAGTAATAGTGCCTATTGAATTAATTCAGTTTACGTTTATGACAATGCTTGTGCTAAGCTTGTTGTTATTTATACATATCTCCGTATACGTACCCTTGCTGCCGGAGCGACACGACAATCGATATCTTGTTGCGGCGAACGGCAGGTCGGAGCGGCAATACCGACTGCTCATCATTAACATCTTTATCCTTGATTCTGTACTACAAGTATATTAACCCAGCCTTCTATTTACTTATACATACTGCAATTTACTGTTACGACACTTTCGATTCTTTTCAAAATTTCGAATTATTAATTTCAAAAACGGTATTTCTTAGTTAAAGTGACTTTGGAATTAGTTAAGTTTACATTTATGAAAATATTTTGCTATGCTTGTTGTAATTTTATACAGTTGTCTGTATACGTTCCGACGCTGCGGGAGCAACACGACTGGCGATGTCTTGGAGTTGTGTGCGTCATATCGGAGCAATACTACTGGATGGTCTTAGTTAATTTCGTTGACCACGATATTGTACCGTATGCATATTTTCCCAGCCTTCCATTTATTTATACATACTGTAGTTTACTGTTCTGATATTTTCGATTTCTCTTAAAATTTTTAATTGTTTGTTTATAAAATTGTATTTCTTAGAAAAAGTGTCATGGGAATTAGTTGAGTGTAAGTTTATTCAATATATCGTTAGGCGTATTGTTACTTTGAATGATTGTCTGTATACATTCGTTCGTCTCCATAACAAGTGAAATCATTCACGATGGGTCTGATTTTCGACATTGAAAATCGTGCCATGAATTGACATCCCCCTTGGTAATATTCTTCAGCGTATTTACTTCCGGTATACCTGGTTTGACTCTCGGAATAACACGATAGGTGAAGTTATTGACTTAGCCGTTCATCTCTCACAGAAGGTGGTAACGATCACGAGCGGATTGACAGTCGACATTCTAATTCATACATGAAATAATGGTGAACGTCAATAAAATGTATACTAATTTGTTTCTCCAGATACGGAGTTATACTTTGGGTACAGCGGGATAGGTTCACCGGAGGTAAGGCTTTCTGTAAATAGTTTGAGTCTATACCAATATGTAACGTTCTACAACGCTTTGACTCTGTACCTTAATATTCATGGTGTGAATTGAAGTGTCCATTTGCGATAATCTTCAGCGGACTTACATGCGGAGTACCTGGGTTGATTCTCCGAATCACAGGATATGAAAAGCGATTGACTTGGCCGTTCGCGTTTCACAGGTGGTGGTATCGTTCTCGAACCGTTTGACCCTCAATCTTCTAATTCATGCATGAAGTTAAGGTGCTAGTCACTAAAGTGTATTCTAGTTCGTACCTCTGAACTCGCTGTTATACCCTCGATACAGCTGGTCAGTTTTTCGGAAGGTAAGGCCTTCGCTAAAACCAATGACTTTATACCAATTGGTGACGCTCTCAAACGGCTTGACGATCTACATTAATATTCAAACCGTGAATTAAGGTGTCTCTTGCCAAAACTGTTCAGCACATTTACTCCCGGAATATCTGGTTTAACTCTCGGAATAATACTAAATGCGAAGCCATTGACATAGGCGTTCGTTTCTCACAGATGGTGGCGACGTCCTCGAGCAGTTTGACCCTCGATCTTCTAACTCATACTAGATATTAATGTACTCGTCGCTGGTAAGGAAAATAATTCGTCCCACTGAGCACGATGTTATACTCTCGATACAGCGGATTAGTTTATCGGAGGGTAAGGTCTTCGGTTAAACGTCTAACATTATAGGAATTCGCAGCGATCTGCAACAGCTTGACGATCTGCTCTAATATTCAAACCGTGAACTATGGCGTCTACCGCCAACACTGCTCAGCGCACTTACTCCCGGAGTACCTGGCTCGGCTCTCCGAATCGCCGGATACGTGAAAATATTGACATAGCCGTTAGCCTCTCACTGAAGGTGGCAACGTTCCCGAGCTGTTTGGCACTCGATCTTCTTTTTTATACATAAAATTATGGTGCCCATCACTAAAATGTATATAAATTTGTTTCCCTCAACCCGAAGTTATACCCTCGATACGGCGGGTTAGCATCTCGGAAGGGAAGGCTTTCCGTAAAAGGTTTGACGCTATGCTAGTAGGTAACGTTCTTCAACGGTATGACGATTTGCTTTAACATTCATGTCGCGCACAAATGTGTATATTGCCAATACTCTTCAGCGGATTTACTACTACTATTCCTGATTCGACTCTCGGAATCGAAGGATAGGGGAAGCTATTGACATAACCGTTGGACTCTCGGAGAGGGCGGCTACGATCTCGAACGGGTTAGCACTCCGTCCTCTAATTCATACATGAAAATAATGTGCCTTTCAATAAAATGTATAATAATATGCTTCTCTTATCACGAAGTTATACTCTCCATACTGCGAGATACGCTCTCGGAAGGTAACTTATTCTGTAAAAGGAATGACTTTAAAGCAATTTATAATGTTCTCCGTCAATTTGATTCCCTACTTTAATCATCATGCCGAGAATTTAGGTGTCTATGGTCAATGCTGTACTGTGGATGTACTCCTAGAATGCCTGGTGTTTCACTCTGAATCACAGGATGTGTGGTGCTATTAACTTATCCGACCGATCGTCGATGAAGGTGGTAACGTTCCCCATCGGTCTGATTGTGTACTTTAATACTTATACCGCGAGCTAAGGTGTCCATTGACATTACTGTTCAGCGCAGTTACTCTTCGATCACAGGACTTGACTCTCGGAATCTCAATTGTAGTTGAAGCTATTGACTCAATCGTTCGATTCTCAAAGATGGTGGTATCGATCGCGATCGGTTTGACATTCGACCTACAAATTCATACATGAACTTAAGATGCTGGTCACTAAAATTTATACTAATTCGTATCTCTGATGACGAAGTTATACTCTCGATACAGCTGGTTTGGTTCTCTGAGGGTAAGGATTTCGGTAAAGAGGTTGACTTTATAAAAACTGGTAACTTTCTCAAACGGTTTCAAGCACTACTTTAATATTCAAACCGTGAATAAATTTGTCCATTGCCAATAGTGTACAGCGGATTGACTCCCGGAATACCTGGTACGATTCAGGGAATAGCAGGGTAGGTGATGCTATTGACTTAGCAGTACGACTCTCAAGAAAGGAGCTACCGTTCGTGAACAGTTTGTCTCTCGATATTGCTATTCATACATGAAAGTGAGGTGCCCGTCTTCGAAAATGTCCACTGATTTGTTACCGTGAACATTAAACAGGACAAACTATTCTGCGGGTTAGCATCTCGGAAACCAACGTATTCGGTAAAGAGAACGACAATATAATTAACCGAAGCCACACAGTATTGTCGATGCCATCTACCATACGCTACTACAGGACAATTCCAGCCGTGTTGCTCATGGGGCGTAGGTACGTATACGGAGAATCATATGGAATAACAGCATGTTTATCAAAATAATGTCCTACACGTACACTCAACTAATTCCAATGACACTTTTACTGAGAAATACCATACTGTACAATTAAAATTGAAAATTTTTAAATGAATCATCAATATCAAAACAGCAAATTACTGGATGTATAAATATGTGGAAGACTGGGGAAACATGTATAAGGCACAAAATCATGGTTAATATAATTAACGGTATCAACCAGTAGTGCCACTCCGCGCTGTCGTACGCAACTACAGGAATACAAATTTTTAACACTTTACCGACTGATAGTCGATTAATCGACTTTTAGTTCCCAGAGCTTACCGACCGGCAATCGATAAATCGATTCTTAGTCCATAGCGCTCACCGGCAGGTAGCGATTGATCGATGTTTTTCATTATAAATCCCTGAGATTCTGTAAGGTTAGGTTGACCGGTATCAGGCATTACTTACTCTCTAGTAAAAAATTCGTTATTTTGATTTGTGTTCCGGGGTCAAGCTGAATGATCTGAAAAACAACGGTGCGGCATTCCATCAGCCGAGCCGTTCGTGCCAGTTGACAATCGGTCACGATATTTCCGGTGAATTGTTGCCTTCGAAAACATCCTAAACTTATTTTATAAAACGACTTGTGGTCCGAAACATGTAAAGTTGAAACAATAATTTGCAGAGGTACCGAAGACTTGGCTGACAATGATTCAGCTGGGGATTCACGAGCTCTACACACGTGGCGTTCCCAGGCCGTAGCGCGTGGTCATAAATATCGTGTGGTCAAAAAAGCGGCAAATGCTCTATGATATCGCGTAATTTATTAGTGCACCTCGCCTTGAAGGACGGCGTTTTCACCACCACCGTCTCGTGTGGAAGGACTTTCTCTTCTTTCGAGACCAATACGAGGACCAAGGGAACGCCGTTAGCCTCAAAATGCCAATCATGAACGATTTCCCCTATTTGGCGATATCCACAATTTTTCAAAATGCATCTTGGAAAATCTTGGGGGAACTATAAATGCTTCCTTCGAAACATCAAAGAGTGCAGACAAAATCTTCGTAAAAGGCACCCATATTTTAATACATTTTCTAAAAGTTTAGCATTCGCGATGAACAAAAAGGTGAAAGTTGGTGAGTTTTATCTCGATTACCTGTCAGATTGCCGTGACAGCTCGTCAGCAAGTGATACCGATTGCGAAAGTGATAACAGTGTTGTCATTATTCGAAAGCGTCCTTCCGTATTACCACTAATATACAGTGATTCAGAAGACGATGCCATAAATGCTAACGTTGATGACAACAACGGTACATGGTCGACGAACGACAGGACGTTAGTTTTGGAAACATTCGAAGGCAGCTTTGGCGTGTAAATAATGCCACGTTCCTCTGAAAGAATAATGGATGTTGTAAATTTATTCATCGGAAATGACCTTCTTGAGCACATGATGCGGGAATCCAATAGATATCATTATCAAGTAACAGAAAAATATAAAATTATGACGAAAGCAAAAAATGGACAGGCATCACAATACCTGAAATGGTGAAATTTTTGGGCCCGATAGTTCTAATGGGACAAGTATGAAAGGACGCTCTCTACGACTATTGGTCCTCGGATCCCACTATTGAAACACCGTTCTTCTCAAAAGAATGAGCAGAAACCGATTTTTAAAAATAATGCAGTGCTGGCACTTTTGTAGGAATGACATCATTTCTCACAATTCTATCAGATTTGCGAAGGTCCAGCCTGTCGTCCATTATTTGAAGAGAGAATTTAACGATGTGTATATTCCATAGCAACAATTGTCCCTGGATGAATGTATAATTCCGTGGAGAGGAAGACTTTCAATCAAAACATACAATACCGCGAAAATCACAAAATACGGAATATCAGTCAGAGCGGTGTCTGAAGCTTGTACAGGGTACCTATGTAACATCTGCGTGTATACTGCTCATGGCAAAAAATTAGATTATACTGTGTTATCGGTTATTGAGCCGCGTAAGACCATGTGGCACCACATCTATCAAGACAATTATTTCAATAGTGTCAAAATGGCAAAAATTGTTTCAAAAAATAAGGTGAGTGTATGCGGGACAATTCGAAGGAATACAGGTCTGCTCAACCACTTCAATCAAACTTTCAGGAGGTCAGCATCACCTTCGCAGAGATGACCATATTCTATTGCATGTATGGAAAAATGGCAAAATGAATGTAAATATAATCACGACGATACACTCTGCACAAATGGCAGAATCTGGATGCAGAAGTAGGCATCAGATTGCCACATACTGAAGCCTATTTCAGTAATCGAATACAATAAATAAATAAAGGACGTGGATGGCACTGATCAATATCTGTCTTATTACTCCATCTTCAGGAAGACAAAAAATGGACAAAACGGGTCGTGGTGATTTTTATCAACCATGCACTTTTCAATTCTTTTAAAGTATATATAGCTCTGAGCAAAAAGAAAGTACCATATAAAAATTTTCTACACAAAGTGGCAGTTTCGTTGATAGAAGATTGCGAAGCTAGAGAACAAGACGAAGATCTACCTAATCCCGAACCCACAAGCCCAATTTGATCATCCCGGAGGACTGTCAAATTTCGGAAAGCACAAACTTATTAAAATAGTTGCGAGCGGTCGGTGTAAAAAAACCTCTAAGACAATGCTTGGTTTGTTTAGTACAAAAATAAAGAAGGAGCAAAGGATTCATCTGTATATTTTGCAACGTTCCGCTGCACAAAGGTGACAGTTTAGAACGGTATCATATATTAAAACAATACCAAACAATTTTTTCGAAAAACATTATTATATAAATTATGGTATATTGTGTAAATATTAAACTGCTGCGGGTCGGTTAAGTGTTAAACTGAAAATAGAAAATTTTGAAAGAAATCGGACATATCAGAATGGTAAAGTACATTATGTATATATAAATGGAAGACTGGGAAGAAATGCGTACGTTTCAATAGCAAGGTTAAAGAAGGTAATGAAGACCATCCAGTAGTGCCACTCCGACCTGCCGTACGAAACTGCAAGACCTCGCCATTAGTGTCGCTCCGGCACCGCAGATAGGTATACAGACAATCATATAAGGTAGGTACAAGCATAACAAAATATTGTCATAATCGTAAACACATCCAGTTCGAAAGACATTATTACTAAGAGACACAAATATATAAACTACAACTTGAATATTTTGGAAAATAAATCGAAAATACCAGAATATTAAAGTACATTATGATTAAACAAATGGAAGACTTCGGAATAATGCATACGGGACAATATCAAGATTAAAGAAATTAACGAAGGCCACACAGTAGTGTCACTTCTATCTACCGAACGCAAGTACATGACGGCTGGAGTCGTGATGTTCCGGCAGCGATGGAACATATGGAGACAATCATATAAAATACCAAAGAATTTTACAAAGTATTGACACAAACGTATCTCGACTAATTCCAAAGACACTTTTACCAAGAAATACAATGTTTAAAATAAGAAATTGGAACTTTTGGAAAGAATTGGAAATATCAATACATTAAATTACCGTATGTATAAATAACTATAAAGCATGGGGGAAAATGCATACGGTACAATGCAAGCTTAATGAAATTAACAAAGACCATACAGCAGTGGCGCTCTTACCTAACGGATGCTACTTCATGACCACTCCAGCCGTGTCACTCCGAAAACATTGGTACGCATACAGGCATTCATATAAAATAACAATATGTTTAACAAAATATTATCAGAATCGTAAACGCAACTAATTCAAAATGGCACTTTCACTATGAAATTCAGTTTTTTATATTACAAATTGAAAATTTTGAAAAAAATCCAAAATCAATGTACAAAATTACAATTTGTATAAATAACTAGCAAAACGGCGAAGAATGCATGCGGTACAAAATCATGGTTAAAGGAACGAAAGTGTGCCATACAGTATTGCCGCTCCGATATACCGTACGCAACTTCAGGAAGACTCCGGTCGTGTCGCTCCGGCAGCGTAGGTGTGTACAGCCAATTATATAAAGTAACATTACGCTTATCAAAATATTGTCATACACGTATAATCAACGAATACAAAAGGCAATTTTACTATGGAATACAATTCTTTAAACTAAAAATTGGAAATTATGAAGAAAATCGAAAACACCATATCAGTACATTAAAGTATGTAGAAATGGATAGAAAACTGAGAGAGAATGCACACTGTACAACATTACGATTAAAGAAATTAACGTCGTCAGTGCAGTTGTGTTACTCCGATATACCGAACACAACGACAGAACCACTCCATTCGTGTCGCTCCGGAAACGCAGGTACATCCACAGAAAATCGTATAATAGGTACAGTAATATTTGTTGTGAATGTTAATATCGCAACATTGATGGCGAATATTTGCGCAAATTTTATGACTTCAGTTGATTGCAGCCACTACATTCTCATGCATTGTATTACACTTTTCGGTAAGTCATTTCGTATACCCCCGGTAGGGGACGCAATTGTATTATGTTGAACAGAACGTAAATGTACAATTTCGCAGCCAACGTCACAATTATGCCGCATAAAGAAAAAGCGAAACTACATTCCGAGCAACCCAATAATTGCATGTATCCTGTCGCTGAAACATTGAAATTTCTCGTTCGAATCGTGCTTCGCAGGTGAATCGCGGGTTTGAAAATGGAAATAGAGATTCATGTAAAAATGAGATACTGACGTTGAGTACGCATCATTGGCACGCATTTGGACGCATACAGCTGTAGTACAATAAGAATCGTTACCTTTACTGTGAACATCTGCCAAAATCCGATCATTTCTGTCCCTTTCTACAAATATATACTAATTCATTGTATTAGGTTTTTCAGAAGGTGATTTCGTTATTCCTAGATAGAGGATCGAATTGTATTACCTTGTTCGGAAAGTAATATTCATCTTCACAATTAAGCCGCATGAGAAAAAGAACAAAGTAAAATTACGCAAGCCAATTATTACACGAACACAGATGCGGAAACCAGGAAATATCACAATGTATTCGTGCTTCGTATGCGAATCGCGTGTTTGCCGTGGGGATCAAATGTCACGTAAATATGCGACGCTCGCTTTGATTTCTCATCATTTGGCCGTGTTTGCGAGCATAGAACCAAGAAAATACAAAAATCGATAATTTGATGGTACATTTGTGTCTAAATGCGTTGAATTCATTCGATCGCATGAAATATGCAATTACTCGTTGTATTAGCCTCTTCGGAAAGAAATTTCGTTTTGCCCCGATAGAAGACCTAAATGTATTATATTAAATGGAAGGTAGTCCCTCTATCCTCTTCTTTTTTTTCTAGCAGCGGATGTAAGTGTATTTTTTCGCAGACAAATTGGCAGTTAGAACGCATTGGATGAAACGAACTGACATCCCGAAAAAACTTTCAATAACACCTATGGTGGCGCAGATATGCTCAAATATCTCGCATCCAACGCGCGTCGAAAGAGAATCGCGAGCCTGGGATTGGAATAAAAGGACACGTAAATTTGAGAACCTCACAGCAATTTTGCATTATTGCAACGGATTGGCGCGCATAGCACACAAACTGTAGCAATCGTTGCTTTGACAGCGAATATTTGTCCAAATCCGTTTATATCAGACGTTGCATCAAACATATAGTCCATCATTGTATTGGGATTTACGTAAGGTTATTTTGTTTTTTCCCTATAGAAGACTTAATTTAGAAAGCTTCTTCAAAAGGTAAATTCGTCACTCCCCCACGCAGGATCTAATTGTACTACTACGTCCTGAAAGAAACTTCGCTCTTTCCCGATTGTGGCCCCAGTTAGAGTATGCTGTCTGGAAAGTAATATCGTATAGCCCCGATGGCGAACGTAGTTGTATTTTGCTTCTCGGAATATAGTTTCTATTCTTGCGAAAAGAGTACGTAAATGTATTTGTTCGCAGTCAACTTCACAATTAAGCCGCATGGGAAACAACGAACCGACCTTCCGAAAAATACAATAGCAACACGTATTCCTACGCTGAGGCGCTGAAATATATCGCCCGATTCGTGATTCGCTAGTGAACGATGCATTTGTCAGACGAACCACATGGCACGTTATTATGCGATACACGTGTACATTTCGCATTGTAGGAACGTATTTGCGACCCTGCAGCCGAGAAACTACTAGAATCGTTACATTGTTAGAGAATACCGGTCTAAATCCGTATAATTCAGTCGTATGAAAGAAGTATACACTTCTCATTTACTGAATTAGGCCTTTCGGAAATGAATTTCGTTTTTTCCCGACAGAGGAAACAGTTGAATTACGTTGTGCCGATTGTAATTTTGTATCATCGGAACGCAGGCCGTAAATGTATTCGTTCAGAGTAAACATCACAATTAAGTGGCTTGAAATAAAAGGAAATTACATTTCGAACAGTCCAATATTAACTAGTATTCTTATGCTGATGCGTTGAAATATCTCGTTCGAAGCATTTATCACAACAGAACCGCGCGATTGAGGTAGGAACCAAAGGCGTCGTTAAACGTGCGACATACCCGTTCATTTCGTTTTTCCGACAGATCACCTAATTGTATTTGGATATTCCCAATGTAATTACGTTTTTTCGGTACAGAAGAAGCAAATGTAATATTTTGCAGGCAATTCCGCAATTTCTACGAATGAAAAAGAAAAACAGAATTACCTTCCATACAACCCAATAATAGCTCGTACTCTAACGCTGAATAACTGAAATATGTTGCATGAATCGAGATTCGCATGCGAAGGCCGCGTTTGCGATGGTTAGCAGAAGCCATTTAAGTATGAGATAATCACGTTCATTTCGCATAAATAGGACATATTTGCGCAGACAACCAATGAAAATCGATATGATGACAGCGAATTTCTGTCGTAATCTGTTTATTTCTGCCCTTTGCATCAAACATAAACTCATTCATTTTATAAGGGTTTTCGGAAGGTAATTTCATTACTTCTCTGTACTGGACTTAACTGTATTATGTTATAGGGAAAATAATTTCGATTCTTCCCATCAGATGACTTGAATACATATGGTTGTTTAAAACATTAGTTTGCTTCTCCCGAACAGAGGACGTAAATGTATTCATTCGCCGAAATCTATGCAGTCAAGCAGCATAAAGGAAGAAAAGAAAAAATAAAATTACTTTTCCGACAATCCAACAATGACACGTACCCTGATTCTGAAACGCTGCAATTGCTCACTTGACTGGTGCTTGGTAGAAAATCGCGCGTTTGCAATGGGAATCAAAGGTCGTGTGGATATTAGTCACACACGTTGATTTCGCAATCACTGGATAGTATATGCACGTGTACAGCAGAGAAACAGTAGAACCCGTTACTTGTCATTCAATATCTGTCCAAATCTTTTGATTCAGTGGTTTGGAGCAAATATGCACGCATACATTGCATTATGATTTCCGGAATGATATTAGTTCGGTACAGAATCCAGACCTAACAGCATTAAACTGGTTGGATAGTAATCTCGGTAAAACCGATGGTGAACCTGATTGTATTAGGTTACACGGAATGTAATTTCGCTTCTTCCGAGCACAGGAAGTAATTGTATTATTACGCAGACAACATCACAGTAAAGCCATGATGAGAAGAAAGGAATTAACATCCAATCAACCAAATAATAACACGTATTCAGATCCTGAATCGCTGAAATTTCAGGATGTAATCATGCTTCTAAAGTGAATCGCACGTTTGCGATGGGAATTGTATGGCACGAAAGAATGCGATACTCACGCCGATATCGCATCGTAAGAACTAATTTGCGGGCATATGGCAAAAAAGCTGTAAACAACGTTACCTTGACCGCGAATTTTTGTCCAAATCAGATTACATCAGTCGTCAGGATCAAATATACATTCATTTATTTTATTAGGTTTCTCGGTATGTGATTTCGAGTTTTCCGAACAGACGACGCAAATGTGTCCCATCTCATCGGACTTCACAATTAAGACAGGTGAAAACAATGCGAAATTACTTTCCGAGCAACACAGTGATAATGCATATTCTGAAGCTGAAACGCTTAAGTTCTTTTATTGAATTGTGCTTCGGATGTTTTTCGCCCGTCTGCGATTGGAAACATGAGTAATGTAAATATGCGATACCTTCGTTGATTCCGCATCATTGGAAGACATTTTCCTGCATGTGGCAGGGAAATTAAAAATATCCGTACATCGGAAGCGATTTTCTTTCCAAATCCGGACATTTCAGTCATTTATCAAATCTGCGCTCGTTCACTCTATCAGGTTGTTCCGATTGAAATTTCGATTTTTCGCGTTAGTGGATGGAAATGTGTTTTGTTGTCAGGAATGTGATTTAGTTTCTTCCCGGCAGAAGACCATAGTGCGCATGGTTGATCGTAATGTAATTTCGTTTTTTCCGAACAGCAGAAGTAAATGTACTTCTTCACTGCCAACTTCACACTTAAGCGGCTTGAAGAAAGAAAAAACGAAAATGCATTCTGACCAATCCAATCGTAACACGTACTTTACCCTGATAACCTGATACTTCTCTCTTGAATCGTGCTTCGCAAGTGAATGTCGCATTTGCTGTTCGAATCAAATGTCACGTAAATATGCGACAGTCACAATGATTTAAGATAATTGGACCGCATTTGCGCACAGAGTGCGTAGAAACAGTAGAAATGGTTGCCGTGACATCGACCTTCTGCCCAAATTCGTATATTTCTGTTGCTTGCATACAATATACTCTCATTCAATGTCTTAGGTCCTTTGGATGGTAATTTCGGTTTTTCTCGATAGAAATTCTAATTGTACTAGTCTGTCCCACAGGTAATTTCGTGTTTTCCGAACGGAGGACAAAATTTTATTAGGATGTGCTTAAAGTAATTTTGATTCCCCCGAGCAGATGACGTAAATGTATTCTTCGGCAGCCAAACATACAATAAAGCCTCATGAAGAAAAAAAAAGAAATTACTTTCCGAGCATACCAATGATAGCACCAATTCTACCGCATAATCTCTAAGATTTCGCACCTGACCCGTTCTATGCAAGTGTAATGCGTTCGCAACGGGAGTCGAAAGTCACGTAACTATGCGATACCCACGTTGATTACGCAGCACTCGTATGTGCCTGCGCTCATACAGCGAAGAAACTACAAGAATCATTACATTAATAGCGAATTTCTCTCCAAATACGTCGATTTCAGTGGTATGTATCAAATATGCACTCACTTAGGGTAAATGCTTATCCGAAAGAAAGTTCGATTCTCCCTGTCGAAGCTCATTACCATTTTCGGTTGCCCGGGACGTAATTTTATTTTTACCCGACGAGAGACATAATAGCAATCGTTTGTTACTCAAGCAATTTCGTTTTTGCTGGACGCAGGGAGTAAGTGTATACTCCATGCGAAGAAATTTGACAATTAAGCCACATGAAACAAGAACGAAACTGTATTCAGACGCAGAATCTATACAATTTCTCGATTTGATCGCGCTTGGCATGTGAATCGTGTAAATATGAGGCACTCCTATTTCGCGTTTGCCATGGGAATCAAGTGTCTGGTAGATATACAATACACGCGTTCATTCCGCACCTTTGGGGCGTATCTGCGCGCTCAGGTCTGTGAAACGATGCGAGTCAATACATTGACGGTGTACTTCTGTCTACATTCGTATTCTTCATTCGTTTTACAAAATATACAGCTATTTATTGCCCTAGGTTATTCGGAAAGTAATTTCGTTTTTCTCGATGGAGGACGAACTGTATTATGTCCTTGCAAGAAAAATTTCGTTTGTTCACGGAGGAGGATATAATTACGTTTGGTTGTTCCGAAACAGATTTCACTCTTTCACAATTAAGCCGCATGGAAAGAAAAAGAATCTGTTTCCCGATCAGTCAATGGTCAGACGTATTTTGACTCTGAAACGCTGATATTCCTTGGATGAATCATGCATCGCAAGTTAATCGCGTGTTTGCAATGGCAACAAAATGTCACGAAAATGTGCGATACACACTTTGATTTCGTATCATAAGAATGCTTCTGCGAGCATTAATCAGAAAAATTAGATGCGTTTGCTTAAAATCATTTGATTTCTCGCATGCTTCTGTCCACGCGGTATATATTTCGCGTCCTAGTATTAAACATTGTAGCGGACAGTCACCCAGGCCATCGCCGTGCACGCGATCACTTTGGAAAAGCGAGGCGTTGAATAGCGGCGTTTTTATCTCGTATCATTCACTTAAGGTTTCACAGCGACGCGATTCACGATTACGAGGATTAGATAAACACCATTACACACACGCACGCACTTCACGCAACCACTCCTCACGGAACACAAAACATTCACCACTGAAACTGGGATCCGCGGAATATCACGAGATACGTCCGCACTGCTCGGAGTCGTACGAGGGAATGTACCGACACCTATCCAAATCCAATCCCGGTCCTTACTACGCAGCACAATCCACCAGTCCACTTAATTTATTTATATCTGGCGCGCAATAATTCTGGTAAATTACATCCTATTTTTGTTTCATTTCTCCATGTCCGAATCATGTATGCCCGACTAGGGTTTGTAAACCAAACCCGAATGCGCAGCCAAAACTTACCCGCATCACCACACGACCGTATTGGTATTTAATGATCCCTACTTTCCGAACATCTATCCCACTGGAGTGAGAATCTAAAATAAATTCCCGGCAAATATATTAATGTACATGGTGGCTGCGCACCCACTATTTTAATGTATGAGTGGAAGAGTCGAGATTTAAACTGTTCTAGAACATTACCACTTCACGCGAGAGACAATCCGCTATGTAAATAACTACACCTATCCCGTTATTCCGAGCGTCAAACCATGTATTCCGCGAGTAGATCCGCTGATGAATGTTGACAATAGACACGTTAATTATCGGTAGGAATATTAAAGTCGAGATTCAGTCCATCGGAACACATTACCAATTGGTGTAAAGTCATACCATTTGCTGAACACCTTACCATCCGTGAACCTAATGCTGTTTATCGAGAGTATATCATCGTGTTCGGAGAAGCAACTTAGTATACCTTTTAGATACGAGCACCCTAACTTTATGTAAGAAATACAAAGGACGCGGGGCAAACATTTCGAGAGCGCTTCCAGCTTCTTTGGGGATCGAACGGCTCCGTCAGCAGCTACAGCTATCCTGTGATTCCGAAAGTAGAACCAGGTGTGCCGGGAGTAAATTGGCGAAACAGTTTTGGCCCTGGACACGTTAATTCATTGTTTGAATATTAAATTATATAGTCAAACCGTTTGAGAACGTTACCAATTCCTACGAAGACATTATTTTTAAAGAAGGCCTTAACTACCAAGAAGCTATCCCGCTGTATCGACAGTACAACTTCGTGTTAAGAGAAGCAAATTAGTGTCCACTTTAGTGACCGGTACCGTAATTTCATGTGCGAATTAGAAGGTCGAGAGTGAAAGCGTTCGAATACGTTATCATGTTTTTTGAATGTTGCACATCTTAGTCAATAGCTTCATATAGCCTGTTATTCCGAGGGTCAAACCAGGTATTCCGAAAGTCAATATGATCTACAGTATTGACAATGTACAATTTAATTCACGTTTTGAATACTAACTATACCGTCAAACCGATCGAGATCATTACAACCTTCCTTAGATTCGAATGTCTCAGTCAATGCATTCCCATATCCTGTTATTCCGAAGGTCAGACAGGCATTATGGGAGTAAATACGCTGTACATTATTGGCAATAGACAACTTAAACGTCGGTTTCAATACAAAAGTCGAGCGTCAACCGTTATAGATCGATACCTATACGCATAGAGTCAAACTGTTACCGAATGCCCCACCTTCCGGAAACCAAACCCGCAGTAGCGAGTGTCTTGCTTAATGCTCCCTGAAACACATTTTTAGAGAATGTAGCATATGTAGCATATGTAGCAAAACCTTGTTTTCGTGTATGAATAGCAAAATTGAGAGCCGAAGCGTTCGGGAATGTTACCACTTTCTTTGAGAGCCGATCGGCTACGTCAATAGCCACAGCTGCCCTGTGATTCCTGGAGACAAGCAAGGTATTGCAGTTGTAACTCCACTGAACAGTTTCGGCAATGGACACCTTAATTCAGGGTTTGAGTAATGAAGTATTGCGTCAAATCGTTTGAGAGCGTTACCATTTGGTATAAACCCACAAGTTTTACTTAAGACCTTACACTCCAAAGCCTATATCGGTGTATCGAGAGTGTGACGTCGTGTTCAAAGGAACAAGCTTCCATACATGTTATTGACGGGCACATCAATTTCGTATATGAAAAGCAACTGCGATCGTCGTGTCGTTTGATAACGTTACCACCTCTATTGAGTGTTACACAGCTAAGTCAATACATTCATCTATAACTTGATTCCGTGAGTCAAGTCCAGTATTCCGGGAACAAATCCAATGTACAGTATTGGCAATAGTCACCTTAATTCTTGTTATGAATATTGAAGTACAGACTCGATCAGTTGTAGAACGTTGCCTATTGGGATAAACTCATAATTTTTACGTATGGTCTCACCTACCAAGGACCTAACCTGATGTATCGAGTGTATAACTTCGTATTCTGGGAAGAACTATAGTATACGCTATAGGGTCGGGCATATTAATTTCATGCATGAAATTGAAGATCGATGGTCAAACAGATCCAGAACGATACCAGTAATTCTGAGAGTCGCACAGAAAAAACCAATAGCTTCACCTATCCTGTGATTCCGAGAATCGAACAAAGTACTCCAGAAGTATGTGCCCTATACATTATTGGCAACAGACACCTTATGTCACAGTTTGAATATTAAAATATAGCGTCAAACCTATTGTGAAACGAACAAATTGCTATAAAGTCAAACGTATTAGCGAAGACCTCACCTTCCGCGATCCTCAGCAGCTTCATTGAGAGCATAAGATCGAGTTCACAGATAGAAATTGGTATTCATTTTAGGGACAAACACCTTAATTTCATGCATGAGTTAGAAAATCGGCGGACGAACGGTTCGAGAACGTTGCCACCTTCTGTGAGAGATGAGCGGCTAAGTCAAAAGGGTCACCTATCCTGTGATTCTGAGTGTCAAACCGCGTATTCAGGGAGTAAATCCACAGAGCAGTATTGGCAATGGACATTATAATTCACGGTTAGAATACGAAAACAGATCGTCAAACCGTTTGAGAACGTTACGAAATCATATAAAATGAAACATTTTACCGAATAACTTACGTTCCGAGAGCCCAACTCGCCGTAGCGAGCGTCTTGCTTAATGTTCACGGAAACAAATTAGTAGACATGTTAGCAGACAGGCACTTCATACTCACGAATAAATAGCAAAGTCGAGTGTCAAACCGTTAGAAAACGATAACAACTTCTATGACATTCGAATGGCTAGGTCAATTAGTTCAGCTATCCTGTTATTCCGATAGTTAAATCGGGTATACCGTGGGGCAATCCGCTGTACAGTATTGGCAATGCTCACATTAATTCACGGTATGAATATTGAAGCAGTAGGTCAGTCCGTTTGAAGAACCCTACCAATAGGTATGCAATCATCTTTTTACCGAATACATTGCCGTCCTAGAACCTAACCAGCTGTAGGGAGTGTCATGCTTAGCTCTCACGGAAACAAATGAGTAGACATTATATCAGAAGCACATCTTGCTTTCACATATGGATTAGATGATCGTGTGTCATACCGTTCGATATCGTTACCATGTTCCCTTAGGGTCGATCGGCTGAGTGAATAGCTACATCTATACTTGTGATTCCGAGAGTCGAGCCTGACAGTCCAGGAGTAAATCCGCTGAACAGTATTGGCAACAGACACGTAAATTCTCGGTATGGATATTAATGAGGAAGGCCAAACCGTTGGAGAACATTACTAAATGTTATAAAGTCAAACATTTTATCGGATACTTCGCCTTCCAAGAGCCTATCCCGCAGTAGCGAGAGTCACGCTTAGAGCACGCGGAAACAAATTTGTAGAAATTTAAGCAGGGGCACACCTTATTTTCATGGATGTATAGAATAATCGAGAATCTAACAGATCGAGAACTGTCCCACCTTCTTTGCAGTCGAACGGCTAAGTCAAAGGCTTCACATATCCTGTGATTCGAAGAGTGAAACCAAGAATACCGGAAGCAAGTCCCCAGAACAATATTGACAATAGTCACCATAATTCACCGTCTCATTATTAAAGTACTGAGGCGAAACATTGCTGAATGCTGCCAACTTATATAGGTTCAAACTTTTTGCCAAAAGCCTCCCTTTCCGAGAACATAATCCGCTGTATGGAGAGCCGAACTTCGTGTTCAGAGAAGCAAATTGGTATACGCTATAGAGACTGGCACCTGTATTTCATGTGTGTATAAGAAGATCGATCGTCAAACCGCATGCGAGCGATGCCACCTTCTGCGAGCGACGAACGACTAAGTGAATAGCTTCTCCTGTCCTGAGATTCCGAGAAACAAACCACGTATTCCTGGAGTAAATCCGCTGAACTGTATTGGCAATAGATACCTTTATTCACGATATAAATATTTGGGAACTGAGTGAATCCGCCGGAGAACATTATAAATTGAAATAAAGTAATTCTACTTACCCAATACATTACTTTCCGAGAACTTAACCCGCTGCAGCACATGACTTGCTTAGTGTTCAAGGAAACAAATTAGTAGACACATTCGCAGTGTGACACATAAATTACAAGTATCAATAGGAAGTTGGAGGGTCAAATCGTCCGAGAATGTTACCACACTTTTGACAGCCGCATGGTTGAGGCAATAACTTCACATTTACTGTGATTCCGATAGTCAAATCAGGTATTCCCGAAGAAAATCCGCTGAGCAGTATGAGCAATAGTCACCTTAGTTCATGGCTTGAGTATTAAAGCAGGCCGTGAAGCCGTTGTAGAACATTACCAATCCGTGTACGGTCAAACTAATTAAAGAATGCCTTTCCCGCCGAAAAACTAACTCGCAGCATCGAGAGTATAACTTGGTGATCAGATAGAAGGTAGTATTCATTTCAGTGACGGGCACCTTAACTTCATGTATAAACTAGATGATCAAGGGTCAAACCGCTCGAGAACACAGCCACCATCTGAGGGAGGCAGATGGCTAAGTCAATAGCGTCGTCTATCCTGCGCTTCCGACAGTCAAACCGGGTATTCCGGGAGTAAATGCGCTGAACAGTATTTGCGAAAGACACCTTCATTCACTGTATGAATAGTAAAGTACAGCGTCAAACCGATGTAGAACTTTATACATTGGTATGAAGACATCCTTTTTATCGTAGGCCTGACCATCCAAAATGCTAACCCGCTCTAACTATAATATAGCTTCGTGTTTAGCGGAGCACATTGGAATAAAATTTATTGACGGGCACCTGAAATTCATGTATAAATTAGAATATCGATGGTCGACACGTTTGAGAACTTTACCAACCTCTATGAGAGTTGAACGACCAGGTCAATATCTTCGCCTATCCGGTGATAGTGAGTGTCAAACAGGTATTCCGGGATTATATCCAATGAACAGTATTGGCAATAGACACCATAATTCACGCCATGAATAGTAAAGTAGAGAATCAAACTGTCGAACGACATTACCAATTCGTATAATTCCGTTCCATTACCGAATACTTTACCGTAAGAGNTTCACGCCATGAATAGTAAAGTAGAGAATCAAACTGTCGAACGACATTACCAATTCGTATAATTCCGTTCCATTACCGAATACTTTACCGTAAGAGGACATTATCCGCTATAGCGAGTGGCTAGCTTAATGTGCACGGAAGCAAATTTGTAACCATTACAGGACGCGGACACGTTACCTCCATGAACAAATAGCATAATCTAGAGTCAAACAGTACGAGAACGTAACCACCCCTGTTTAAAGTCCGACAGCAGAGTCAATAGCTTAAGATATCTCGTGATCTCGAAAGCCAAACTAGGTACACGGGGAGTATATGCTATGTACAGAAGAAGCATTGTACACATTAATTCAGGGTATGAATATTAAAGTACAGAGTCAAACCGCTGTCGGACGTTACCAATACCTATATATTTAACTTCATACAGACGACCTTACCTTCCGAGAAGCCAACCCGCACTATCGACAGAACAACTGCGCTTTCAAAGAAGCAAATTAGTATATATTTTAGTGACGGGCACCATAGTTTCATGTACGAAATGTAAAGATCGAGTGTCAAACCGTTGGGTAACGTTTCCACCATCTTTGGGGATCGATCGGCTTAGTCAATTGCTCACATATCCTGCGCATGCGAGAGTCAACAAAGGTATTCAGGGATTAAATCCGTTGATCAAATTTGGCAATTGACACACTAATTCACCGTTTGCATATTAAAGAAGAGCGTGAAACCGTTTGAGAAACGTGCCAATTGCTATAAAGTCAATCCTCAATTAACTTAACTTCCGCGAACCTCACCCGCTTCATCGAGAGTATAAATTCTTGTTCAGAGAAAGAAATTGGCTGTCATTTCTGTCACGGGCACCATAATACCATGTATGAGTTACTAGATTGAGGGTCAAACCGTTCGAGAACGTTGCCACCTTGTATGAGAGACGAACGGCAATGTCAATAGCTTCCCGTATCCTGCGATTCCCAGAGCAAAACCACGTATTCCGGGAGTAAGTGCGGTCAACAGTATAGGAAATAGGTGCCCCAATTCAAGGTATAAATATTAAAGTACAGCATCATGCCGTTGTGGAATGTTACGGATTGATATGGAGTCAAACTATTTAGCGAATGCCTTACCGTCCGAGTTGTTAACCCGCCATATCGAGAGCATAGCTACGTGTTTAGGGAAACAAATTATTATACAATTTAGTGACGGCACCTCAATTTCATATATGGATTAGAATGTCGCATGTCAAACCGATCTAGAACGTTACTACCCCCTTTGTGAGTCGAACGGCTATGTCTCAAAAGATTCACATATCCTGTGAGGCCGCGAGTCAAACCAAGTATTCCGGGAGTAGATCCGCTGAACACTATTGGCATTACACATCATATTTCAGGCTATTGATATTAAAGTACGGAGTCAAACCATTGTAGAACATTACCTCATGGCATGGAGCCAAATTCTTACTGAAGGCCTTACATTCCCAAAATATAACCCACTGTATCGAGAGTATAATTTCGAGATCAGAGACGCAAAGTAGTATACATTTTAGTGGCAAGTACCTGAATATCATGTATGAATTAGAAGACCAAGTGCCAAACCGTTCAGGTCTCTTACCACCTTCTATGATATTCGAACAGTTAAGTCAATAGCTTTACATATCCTGTTCTTCCGAGTGTCATAGCGGGTATTCCTGGATTATATCCGGTGAACAGCATTGGAAATTGGCACCTTAATTCACGGTATGAATATTAAAGCAAAACGCCAAACCGTTGTAGAACGGTACCTATTGGTATAGCGGCCCACACGTTACTGATAGCCTTGCCATCGGAGGAGCTAACCCGCAGTTTTGAGAGTATTACTTCCAGTTCAGAGAAAGAAACTAGTATTAATTTCAGTGACGGGCAACGGAACTTATTGTATGAGTCACACGATCGAGTGTCAAACCGTTCAAGATCGTTCGCACAATATTTGGGTTGTCGAACGGCAATTTGAATAGCTTCACATATCCTGTGATTCCGACAGTAAAATCGGATATTCCGGGACTCAATCTGCTGTACAGTATGGGCAATAGTCACCTTAATTCTCTGAATGAGTATTAAAGTAGAAGGTCAATCCGTCGGAGAACATTCCGAATTAGTATACAGTCATTCTTCTTACCGAATACATTACATTCCTACAACCTAACTCGCTGCAGCGATTGTCATGCTTAGCGCCCAGGTAAACAAATTTGTAGACACTTTAGCATATGGATGCCTTATTTTCATGTATCAACTGAGACATCCACAGTTAAGTCGTTCAAGAGCGATCCCACCTCATTTGAGATTCGGAGGGCTAAGCCAATAGTTTCGCGTATCCTGCTATTCCGATAGGCAATCCAGGTATGCCGGGACTCAATCGAATGTGCAGTATTGGCAATAGAAACCTTTATTCACGGAATGAATGTTAATGTATGTTGTCAAACCGTTGGAGAACGATCCCACCTTCTTTGAAAGCCGCACAACTAAGTTAACAGCTTGACCCATACTATGATTGCGAGAGTCAGACCATGCATCCTAGGCGAAAAAAGGCTGAACTATATTGGCAATAGACTCCGAAATTCACGGCATGAATATTAGCGTTAAGAGTCAAACCGTCGGTTATCATTAGCAATTGGTATAAAGCGATTCTCCTTAACCTATACAGTATATTCCGAGAACGCAAGCCGCTGTAGCGATTATACTGCTTCGCTTTCAGAGGAAGGATTAGTAGACGTTTTGGCAGACGGGCACCATAATATCATGTATGAATATGATGATCGAGTGCCAAACCGATTGAGGAAGTTTCCACCTTCTTCGAGCTTCATCTAGGCTGTGATTCCAAGAGTCAAGCCTGGTATTCCAGAAGTAAGACCGCTGAACAGTAATGGCAGTAGACAACCTAATTCACGCCATGAATATTAAGGTAGATAGTCAAACCGTCGGTGAACATTACAGGTTGGGATGTAGTCATTCTTTTTACAGATTACCTTACCTTTCGTGAAAGTAACTGGCTGCAAGGAGTGCCATGCTTCGTGTTTAGTGAAACATATTAGACTTCATAATAGTGACGGGACCCTAAATTTCATATATGAATTAGAAGATCGCATGCCAAACCGTTCGAGAAAGTTATCACCTCCTTTGAAAGTCGCACCACTATGTCAATAGCTGCAGCTATCCTGTGATTCCTAGAGGCAAATCTGGTATTCCAGGAGATAAGCCGCTGAAAAGCATTGGCATCATACATCCTGTTTCACGGTATAAATATTTAATTCCAGAGTCAAACCGTTGTAGATTTTTACCTGTTGCAATTTAGTCTAACATTTTACTGAAGGCCTTACTTTCTGCTAAGCTAACCCGCTGTATCGAGATTATATCTTCGTATTCAGAGAAGCAAATTAATATACATTTTGGCGACGGGTACGTTAATTTCACCAATGAATTATATCATTGAGTGTCAAACCATTCGCAAGCGTCACCAGCATCTTCGAATGTCGAACGGCTGCGCCAATAGCTTCACCTACACTTGTGATTCCGAGACTCAAGCCTGGTATTCCAGGAGATAATTCGCCGAACAGTATTGGCAATAGGCAGCTTATTTCACGGTTAGTATAATAAAGTCAGAGAGTCAGTCATACCTTACCTTCCGGGAACATAACCCGCTGTATCGATAGTAGAACATCGTGTTCCGGGAAACAAATTAGTAGACGATATCGTGACAGGGACAAAAATTTCATGTATGGAACAGAAGATCGAGGATCAAATCGTTGGAGAACTTTACCGCCTTCCTTGAGAGTCGAACGTCTAAGTCTACAGCTACACCTTACCTGTGATTTCGAATGGCAAACCTGATATTCCGGGAGTAAATCCGCTGAACAGGTTTGGCAGTGGAGACGAAGCACATTTTCGAAAACATTAGTGTTCAAAATTGTTGTTTTGAGCTCAAAATCTCTGTGTAGCGAAGTGTTTTCTAGCACATAATATTCAACGCATTTTCGAAGGAAAGCAAATTGACTGCAATATTAATATGTTTCTAATTTGATTATAATCTATGATATCGAAATCGAATAATTAAGTATTTCGACATTAACGATATAGGAAAAATGGAATGATGATGATTATACATATCATAGTATCGAAGTAAAAGGGGATTCGACTTGTGCTGTGCAACATATTCCAACACATCGGTATTGAAATATTTATGTCAATATTTCTCTTTAGTAAACGAAATAACAATACTGTACAATTCATGTTACCAGTACTTTGGATGACTATATATTATCTATCCCTACTTTAATTATCATTACTTAAAATCGGGATGTGCAAGAAAACCTATCCTCAAATAGTAAATAAAATACGCAGAAGATATTGTTACTACTTCGGAATATGATAAACATCCGCGACAACTATGCTCAGCAAGAAATTCTGCATATATAACCAGTCAACGGTGCCAATTCGGACCTACGACGTAATTGAGTGACCGGAGAAATCAAAATGCATGTGACTCACCGATGCTGCGATGAACTGTGGCTGCAACTGCTGATGAGTGCATATAATTTGTATTACTATTTTGAGTAAAATTACGAAGACGTTAGCAAGTAATCGCGGTCGAGATACAGCAACATGCGAGTTATTTTAATTCATTACTCGAATATAACGCGTTTAATAAATTTATTTTGATGAATCAAATATTAAATATGTATAATAATATAAAACATTGAACATATTACCTATCATTCGAATCCTCTCACATCGTTATAGCAGCACGAATTATGCTGAATCCCATCACTCGACCGCGACCAACGGACGAATCTCCTTTATTCACGCTGCAGCTCGTTAAACAAAGATTTTAGTTGCATAATTATTCGTCACGGAGGAGAGCGTTCTACGCATAATGTGTAACTAATAGAACGATACATATGCAATGCCCCCTTCTCCGTCCGCGCAATTCGTCAGCGACGAGCGCATCGCGGCTCGGCCGCTGCAATTTGTGCGCTGATTTGCCGCGATACTATTCTTCAATTCGGCCACTTCCAGTGGTGCCACCACCGCGAGGTTCGGCTGCTGCAGTCGTCGCGAAATTGCATTGCTACTTGAGATCTCGCTGCCATTGTAAATAGCTCGGAAGGGGTGCGACCCGCCATTGTTTCGGTGAAGACCAGGAGAACTTGGCGCGTCGCGATGGCCGTTACCGACGAACTGTTCCACTCACTTTCGCTGATTAAGATCTGAGATTGACGTCACGACCTCGAGCACAATACCGCCGTATGATTTCCGTGATCCCGATGTCGCCGAGTGCCATTTGCATACCGCGGTGGATCACATCGCGGCGAGTCGTTGCTGTTGCTAGTGCGAGAGATAATCAAGCAGTGAAATCGAAAAGAAATTGTAGGGGAATCGTAGGGAATCTGTGAATACGACTCTGAAAGTACAAGCGGTGTTGAAATGACTAGATTGGAACTCCTTTCATTTGGAACCATCGGATACAGGCGGCTACATTTTGTAGAGCCGATTCTTCTTCCGATAGGAGCATCGTAATTTGCACTCGTCGTTTTCAATCACGTTCATTCGATTAATGTTGTATATACACGTCGAACTTTAGTGGAGACATCATGTGGGTAGTCCTAATGTTAATTTGGTGTATTTGAAATTAAGCATTTTATACAGTTTGACACTATACTATGTATCATTATTGATACCGGTCTAGAATCTCCTCAGGTGTCAGAGAACCCGACCAATCGTGACGAATACCTCGTAGTCTCTGTCGTAGAAAATTCCGAGAGATTCGAGGGTTCGTTTGGTTATAGTAATCATGCAGTCTCCGAAGACTCGAGGTTCACTGGGACTCACGGATGGGACCTCGGGTTAGGCTAGTCCGGGAAAGTTAGACACTTATGAAGAGTTCGATGATTTGATCGAGAGCCGAGAACTTGCGGCGAAGTTCGAAGATGCGGAAGTAATCCCGAGGCTTCTAGGCTAGTCCGGAAGTCCTCCGGGACACTTGGGATTTCGGTTTGACTGTGCCAGGAAATATAGAGCATTCGCAAACTCTCACAGAGTCCGGAAAGGTCTGCCTCTGTTCGGAGCCGTTCTACCGCGTCGCGTGTCAATCGTTCAAAATGGTCGACTATTTTCGATAGCTCATTTCTTCAGCCTCCCTCACCCCCTCCATCTTCCTTCCACCGGCTAAATGATAGAGATGGAGTACTTCGCTATTTATCGAGCTACCTGCTTCAGGATTTATAACGCGTTAATCCATACGAGTGGCATAATTCGGCGGGGTGGCATCAAAAGCAGATCCGCCAGATTAGTTCGCCGAATTAATTATTGAGATATAGCCAGACAGGTGTGAAAACGAAGCTTCGTGCCCGCTTCAATATTCTAATTAACCGAAACACTCTTACTAATCTGGACACAGAGGGTGATTAACACGATAATTCATAACGCCATGTTAATTACCACTCACGTGGCAAATTGAGTGCGCCATCTTCCCATCGGTACAGATACAACCTAGCAGGAAACTCCCGAATCCTTTCCGTTTGGCATTACGTCTAATCCAAAGCACTGCCTTTTCGAATCGGTCTCGACGAGTTTCAAGACCCAAAAGTTGATCGTTGGTATCATTTCACCGTTTTCTCAGCGGTGCATAGAAGCAATCGGAGCTTCTATCGCGATTAACTCACGAGGAACATGGGATGAGGGTCAAGGGACCGTTGGTACGTGGCGAAGTCCCTGCTATGAATGGGGCAAATAGGTAATATCGGAATCGACTGCGAAACAGCGCGCTCGACTTTCGGAAATGGGAAGTCGTGGCAATGCACTTAAATTCGAGCATGTGGGACAATTTACGATCCGAATATACTATGTAACCCGCGATCCCGTGGTCTGCGAGATATTCGCGGAGGGGTATGTGTCTCGGCGCCGTACCGCGCAGGAAGAATGCGACCAGCATCTTTCAGGAATTCCACGGATAAGCGTCGAATTTTCTGTAGACACCGAGCAAAAGAACATGCAGCGTCTTCGACTCCGCATCTCCACGATATCCAGCCCCGTTTGACATTCCCTTCCTCTCTTGCCCACCGAGCATTTCACAGAATCAGACATTCCGATAGTTGTGGCAGCTGGGTTCACTTTCCACTCGTGCTTGTTTGACTTCATCACCATTCTTCACCGTTTTCCATCCTTTTATTTCCCCTTTCACTCTGGGGTATATACCCGGTGCAGGTGCGAGTGGGACGCCTCAATTATTTCCGATGTTACGGAGGGTATAATGGAATGAGAGTTAAATGACCTCACGGCGTGTGTCGGACAATTTGGAAAGGGGTCAATGTTGATCTTGAAATAGAGTAAAGGAACTTGTCTCAGTGCTCTCTAGCTTGCAATTGCTTTCCACAGATGTGAGAAGTAGTAATAATTACTCAATTGTCGGCACTAATGTGTATTATATTTCATTTATGTGTTGCCTGACACGATATTTTAAGAGGAATGAAGAAGAATTCATATATTTAAACGGATATGGAATATATACGCAGAAGGAAATATTTCCGCGTTAGCTGCAGATGTATGGCTACTTTGACAATGCGTTGGAATAAAATACCGATAACAGCGTAATGAATAAAAATGTGAATTTTTGTAGGAATGGTTTTATACTTCGAAACTTGTCACTGGAATGAAAAATAGTTAAATTGTGTATGTACATCGGTCTCAATTGGCCGGCGGTCCTGAAGTTAAGTATTTACATGTGTTTAACATGCACATTCGGTGAAATTTTGCGATTGCAGTAGGCGACATGTTCGATTTATCGGTTATAACAACATCGAGACATAGATACCCATCAACAATGGAAAATTGACTCATCATCTTTTGTACAAATCATTTGTACAAAAAATGTACAAATTTCCAAATTTATTATTAGCAACAGATTGCAATTCTCCTCGCTAAATTGCCCGAGTGGCGTATTTACAGTGAAAGTAAAAATATTAATCAATCATTAACTATTAATGGCGTAGCTTATAACCGCTAAAGAGAATGCAATTATTACTAGCAAAACATTGATTATTAATAATAGACTGTAGGTGACGTGAATTTATAACGAAAATGAAAGAAATAATAATTTATTCTCTATTACAACGGAAAAGTAATAATCGGTTTTAGGCGGATCGACTGCTATATAAGGAATGACGCGACGCGTCTAGAGTTATTTGTCGGTTAGACCTCCGATGGGTAACATGTAAATTTTCTTCGGCCACGGGTGGTTAGGTGACCGAAGCATTATTATGAGTGTCTAAGCCACTTACGTACAACTCCTTAAACAATTTATATAATATTTTTTCCCCTTGACGTCCAATTTTATCGTCTTCAGCATCTATTTATTTTGTCTCTTTCCAGCATCCATTCTGTCGTCTCTTTTCATCCTCTCTTGAGAACTCAAATAACTCGTATATTGTTAGAGACTGTACACGAACAAATTGCACGTAATCTAGAGAACTCGTCACGATCCCATAATCCGCGAACCATATACTCGCGTTCCATTTCGGACTTCCGACGTATTTCAAAATCCCGCTTTCTTCTCTCGCATTCCAACATTTAATTGCAGTTGCTGATTTTTCATGCTTTTGGCAAACTCCAAATGATAGATCTCGCCACCTTATACCGCCTGTTAACCACAAGGGATTTCAAAACGAAACTATACCATCGAAATCGAGCGGTGAAATAGGGTGGAAACATCCATCCGGTGATTTCTCGAAACGGGCCAGCCCCAGAGCGATTTTCCCGTGAAAATATCGATAACAGAATAAGCGATGGATATCCACCTAATGCGTACGTTCGCCGGAATGCTTCGAAGAGCCAAGTAAGCGAAATCAGTTTGTCGATTTTAGGTAACGGGGCGTTTGAATACAATCGGAGCGGTTACATGTGCGGAAAAATCAGAGAAACATCGAACATCGCGCGGGGAGATATAACGTGGGGGCGAAATTTCTTAGCGAATGGAATTTGACGGGGCGGATTGTTTCGCTTAATGCCTGGTCCGGTATTCGGTGGTCAATAAAGCAGCCACATTTTTCAGCTCAGCGTTTGTTTCTACGCTATAGCCGCAGATAATACGTTGCCGCGTGTTTGGTGTCATCTTTCCCGCCATAAAGAGCAAAATTACATTGGTTCGCGAATAAAATTACGCTGCGTTCAATGCATGATACTGACGGCGCGATCTCTGCCCACATTATTTCTCCCGACTTTCGGATCCACCGTATTTCCGGCCGTTCCCGTTCGATCGTCTCACGCAGTTGAGCCGCTGTTACCTCCATGTTCCCCTCGGCCATGTATCATTAACTGCGGCAATCTTTTTACACAACCTGCACGCGTTTCCGACACAACGAGCTGCTGTAAACAAACTTTGCTCGGATATGGCATAGAAATAAGTCGAACAACTCGGTACGAGCAGACGTTGCACGGAGATAGTATGGAAATATATCGGGGCTATTGCCAATAGAAATCCAACCGGACGATAGGAAAAATATATCTTCATGCATCTACTTTTCTACTCTCGATATTCGATTCTTATATAACGTTGTTTATCGATGGAACTACGAATAGAATGCGAATCGTTGGATAGGAATTGTTCAACAAGCAGCTGGAAGGTTCGATCTTATTTTAAAGGCTAGGGAAATGAATCCGGAACTTATCAATGCCTATTCGGAGTTACGAATAATCGAAACTGATTAAGACTCTATACGCAAATTTAGTTTCCGTATCTGCGTATCACGGTAATGTTGGAGTATTGAAATGCGAGGGGCAATATCGTGTCAAACGGAAGCTATAAGCCAAAGCAGGAAACCTTACCATCTCGAATGATGGCCTAGGCCAGTACAATAGACGCAACAGCAAGCAGAGCATCGTAATCAGGACACGCGAAAGGGCAGAGTAAGGGGCTCTCTCATCAAAGGAACACTTCTGCATGTTTGATCAAACAAATGTCATAAACCGAGGGAGCATTTTCTAATTACATATTCCGAAACGTTGATCACGAGCTAGTCGCTCAGTCTGGAAAAGGGGATTGAAGGCAATTAGTGGAAGCAACGCGTGAATCGACATACTCGGTCATTGTTGGAGCAGCATTCCCAGTTTCCTTGTCCCTCGGTTCGGTTCGGCATGAGCACTTGTTCGGAACAGACATTTTGGCAGTCGATATTCGAGAGATAAACACTCGCGATCGGTGCAATGGGTATTCTGCCATGTCGCTGGAATCGCATGACGACTCCTCGTCGTACATCCATTTACTGTCGCGGAGGATTCATCGCTCGATAGACATATCCTATCGCTCCCGCGATGCGCAGGGACGACGTCTAATTCTCCCCATCCTTGGCCAGGGCCAACCGCCGCACAGGGGATTTATTACAATACGCAGCGTGGCGAATATTATTGTGCGTGCCCTTTTCAGTCTTTAGGAGCCGCCAAAATTACGCGGAAACATAAGTCGCGCCAATTCGTCGGCGCGTTCCATCCCGCTAGGCAGATCACTTTCAATCGCTCCCTCATTGCGCCCTCGAGTTCAGTTTAATTAATGTTACGGCGAATAATTAAGAGAGAGAATTCGTTTCTCATTCGGGTATGTGGCTGGAAATTGGAATCTCGAACGAGCGATCATTTGAGTACTATTCGTTCAATTCAACTTCGCAACAACCATCGGAATATTTATTTTTCACATCGCTGGTGCGAGCCAATAATGCACGCTAATAGTTTCTCCTTGATCAATGGCGGAAAATGTCTTTTGCATTTTCCGCCCATGCTCCGATACATATAACGGAGTGGTAAGCTGAAACAACGACGCATCGACGAATTAGGGGAGAGTGACAAGAAACTCGTATCCCTGGAATCGGCTGTAAACGACACATTCTTTACAGATCATTATAGACACTTACGTCAGATAATAAATCATTTTGTCCTCACTCAGCCATTGAAATAACAGAGAAACAGTGAAAAATATATCAAAATATGAGAATCCCAGTGAAATGAGGAGAACAGCAGAATAGTTATATAAACGCGATGATGCATGATAATAAATTATTAGAATTTAAACTCGACATTGCGAATGTACCATCGATATTTTGCATCTAAATTGTTGGACGCGAGTCCGCTCAAGGCAACATCCATATTTGATTTGGTTCGCGTTGTCGTAATAAACGGTGCATCAGTTCTGGCTGCCCTTAAAACGCAAACAAAACGATTGTCGCTCGACATATCTGCCGTGTATGGTATTCCGCTTGTTTACTTGGACCAAGTGTACGGTCGTATTCGGATTTGCGGGTCAGTGGAGCCGTACGCCGTGGGTTTGCTCGGTTGAATACGTAAATCCTTGATTATGTGAGGAAGAACTCGATTGGATGAGTTCCGTGATCTCGATGCCCTCCTCGCTGTGTGTTTAGCGTGGAATTGGCCGGATTGGTGCAGAGAATCGGAATATCACGTTTGCGTATATATCGCCGAATACGCGTGTTATAGTATTACGGTTTTATGTCCAAATTAGAGCAGTTTCTCCGTCGGTAACTTGGAGGTAACCTCCGCGGAGCGTGAAAGCCGATTGCTCTTAGGGCAGCAGAAGCTTGCGCCATTAATACTTCGTTTCCGGGATATAAAGCTGGATCGAGCATATTATGCTATGCGGACCAGTGATTATGGCCCGGTCCGTTGCAGTTGCGCGAAGGATCGACGAATGATACGTGTCCCGCGACTTGCTTCGGCCACGTAGCCGAGTGAAAACGCAACTGCGTCCGGAAAAGAGCGAGGTTTGATAGCGGCGTCGGCAGCCCGGGATATGCGGGAAACGCGTTCCCGGGGAAGATTTAAGACTCCCAAGAAAAAACAGATGCACGTGGATATTGCCATGCCGTAAAACTTCACGGAGATGTACACTTAGAAATGCCGTTCGCCTTGTCGGCCGATGAAGTTATGGCAGCTCAGAAACACATATGCCTCGCGGCGAAGTTTTACCAACCGGTTCGTCGTACGTTCAGACTTGGCGTCGGGAAATTATGTGCCCGACGGCTTGTTCCTTGCCGGCCTACACCCCGTCCTCTTCCGGATCGTTCCGTCGCCCGAAATACGACGCCTGGCATCTAGTGAACGGAACGATATCGGTTCCCGATATGTTTCAGCGCGATATTAGTTTTGAACGCATCGAGAATACGCGGCTATTTATTACACGATCCGCGAAGGAATGGGTCATTTGCGAGACACAGCCATAAAGAGCGCAGGTTAATTTCGGGGAACAGCTCCGCGTGTCTGGCCCGGTATTACTATATCCCTGGTTGAAGGTAATGGCTATACATAGCTAGTATCGCTAATATTTTCGGCGATATCTCATGGATGATCGTATAGCTTCATGAAGAAATAACTGGGATGTAGTGCATTTCCCGATCCTGACGCGATGTAACCCGCCATATTACATCTTTTTCGTGAAATTCCCTAGTATAACTGGCGGCCGGGATGTCAGGCGCATGTCACCACGGTCTCCCAGTAACCCCCACAACGAGCACGTAGTCAATGCTCCTATATAGTATACCCTCCTGTTTGGTTCTCTTCCTTCTCGTGTCTTGAACGGCCCCAGGCGAGCACTACGCGACGCCGTCCCTCTCGACCGCGGCCTCCGAGAGAGTCGGGCCCCCACACAATCACCAGCGGTTCGACCTGGCGGCTGGCTATAGTAGGACAGAGACTGTCCCGCAATGCGATCCACCAGGGCCTTACACTCTGGGTTAGTTCTCAGATGGCGTAGCGGCGAACTCACGACGCGCTCGCCTCCACATTCTTCCCATGCGAATAGGGGCCACCACCACTCTTACCCATTCTGCGTCCTACTTATATAGCATCACGTGCTCGTAAAATGCGGCCATCCTGCGCCATGACCTCTTCTCTTTCACCAACCTAGTGATAATGGCGGAGAGCGACGAACTCCTCAGCAACACGACACTACCCGTGTGTACGGCCGCCTCCGACAAGGAACGGACATTTCTGAGGGCATCGAATGTGGATCGTCCTCGCTGGAGGCCGTACTCTTTGTCATCCAACTCCGGCACCATACCCAGTAGCTGCTCCTTCAAACGGATTGCCAGTACCCGCTCGTGGAGTTTCCCGGCCTCGATGGATACGCAGGAGGACCCGTACGCCGTGCGGGATTCGGGGGTCTTTCCCTGCTGCTTGAAGAAAACAACACATAGCATCTAGCAGATTATGGGAAACATACATTTCTGCTGGCATTTTTCAGCCGCTGCATCGTACTGTCTAATAGTGCACCCCGGGCGATGCGCACACGCCCAACCCGGAGTACAATCCTGTCACGGTGCGGTCTCACTCGCTACGAGTTTCAATGCGAGCAGCTCTAGTTCCTCTCTGCTGACTTCGAGATCGTCCGTCCTGGTAGTCCTGTCCGTCGACTGGTCCATCGGTCCCCCCGCGTTGTCATCGTCGCCGTCGGGAACAGAGTGACGACAACTAGCCGTACGTAGGCGGGGTCCATGATTTCTGTCAGCGGAGCGACCTAGGCCCTTTGCTTCCCTAATTCGATTCGGAAAGCCCGTCCGCAGGGGTCGTCGAAGAACTTCCGCAGCAGCTCGTACCAACTCCGGGAGTTAGCGCGAGCGACTTGATGGTCCGTCAGTACTCCCTGTGCTGCGTGGCCTACTCTTCATTTCTTGTTATTCTTCTGCGACTGGCACGGGGGTATCGGCTTCGGGCAAAATATACGCGTTCGCGCAGAACTGCGAACTCCTCGCCCCACCAGTACATCGACTTCATCGGCTTTGCTGCTGCCCGTGACATGGCAATGTCGCACGCTGGCGTCATGTCATTGTGGGGCCATTCTGCGCCATCCTGGGGATCGAGGTCATCAAGCGTTACGATCGACCATTACTCCGCATGTGCCGCGGCTAATAGAGTTTCTACATCGAATCGTCTAATCCGCCATCGCGTCGCTGCTGATCTTCCAGTTTATGTCTAGCACCCATGGGGGCTCCTGTACTCGTTGTCCATATCTTCTTCCTTCTGGCACGGAGCACTCCATGGTAATGAAGAGAGTATTCTCGGGGTTTTCACCTCTCAGGCCACTCTCCAACACTTCACTCGTTGCAAAGCAGCAGGACAGAAAAAGGACAAGTCCACGATGGACATGCCCTGTCGGCTTTGCGCATGTGTTGGAAGAGCTCCGTTTGACGAACCGGAGCTCCAATCTGGCTGCACAGTCAAGGAACGCCTCGCCCCTCGAGTTCGCCCTCGATGAGCCCAGTGCCGATGGGTGGCTGTTATTATCACCGAGAATGAGTACCGACTGAGGTAGATGCGACCATATCGCTATCTTATTCTCATCCAACTGCCGTTCGTACGTACGACCAGGTGATCCCAGAGCACCACGACATGTCTCACCACAAGATGTATCAGTGTGGCCAAGGGGTTCCGGGGTTGCTGACTACACCGCGGCGACCATATTGCGCAGGTCGTCGAATCAATTGTCATGGCCGGTACACTGTACGGCTCGTCGACCACTGCCATGGCGTTGTCTAACTCCGCGAGCGACTAAGCAAAAAATTCAGTAACGCTCTCTTATTGTTGATATTGGCCTGGAGGGTGTAGAATTTTAGGACCTGTCCATGGTCACTTCTAGGCCCACCGCCGCTCCTATCGTACTTAGAGCCTTTCCGCTTCCTGCTGGCCTCGCTGCTGTACTCTTCGTCTTCATCGATGTGAAGGATAGTAGGCCTAACTTTTCTCTGTCCGTCCTCCAGGCCATGGGCGGCACAGACCTTGCACTTGAGTGCCGGTGCGAGGAACCCATCGACTTAATGCCCCTGTCTCCCGTATCGGAAGGAGGCCTCGCCTCTGTCTGTGTTGGCGGGCCGTGGTGCCCTGGCGTTCCAAACCTCTAGGCACTTGAAGCGTTAGATCCGGCGAATCTTCAGAGCATGTACCAGGGCTCACTTGTATCCTGCCGCTGTCCGGGATAGCGGGGGAGGCTGCGTGGGCGCATTTGACCCAGATCGTCCCTAAACCGGACGGTGATATACGGATTTCCACCCATCTGATCTTAGGGGGGCTGCAGGCACATTTCTTTGCCAGTGCCTTCACGGTACTTTGTGTGGCTTCCACGTCGACTTGACCCGTAAGCTGTTGCTCAGGGCCACTATGACTCCCATTTCTTGCTGGGCCGTCCATATTGTGCCTGCTAGGCGTTGGGCCGTCCTCTCGGCCTCTGGGCTTCCTAACTCAAGTGTGAGGCCCCCGGTAACGGCCCTTCTTGGCTTCACTTCTACAATCTCCAGGTCCTGCGGATTGATTTTTCTACTAGCCGTTGCCGTTACCGTGGCATACCTCTCTTCGGACGGAATAATCAGTGCTAGGGTTGTCGCCGCTCATGCAGGCGACTTTTGCATCTTCACTTTACGCTGCGGTTGCTTCGCACCTGCGGCTCGGAGGTTCCAAGGCTCTCTGCTTCCGTGGGCGATGCCACTTTCGACTTTTCCTTTTTGGCCATTCGGCCCACAACCATGTCCCACTACATCATTCGCGCGGGGGTCACCTTCCCGGCGGTGATATGTTCGTTCAGATAGATGGGTGGGGCCGCATCTTGCGTCCCGGCAGATGTCAAGATCGCGGTCACATTATGCCCCTTCTACTTCGTAGCTGATTTTCGTTCTAAGAGCTACCACCGTTGTTGTCCCTTGTGTCGAGACCCCTGTAGCTGCGGCGGTAGAGGCAATCCGGGCTTTAGCGGCAGCCAACTGCATTCTGACTGCCTGCAGCTCCTCCCTCTGGGCAGATATTTCTTGCGAGTCTCGTGACGTTTTGTTGCTGCAATCTAGCTGAGCGACGTCGGTTCTTTCGTGCACGTCAATAGAGGATGCTTCATTTCGCAACGTAGCCATACGGAGGTGGCCGACATAAGTTCCCATCATGGGTCATGCTTGTCACCGAAGGCATATTCCTTTCGAGAACCTGACCGGCTATTGAAGGAAACCGTCTGATAATTCCCTGTACCTTAATATTCATACCGTGAATAAAGGTGTATATTGTCAATACTGCACAGCGGCCTTACTCTCAGTGTACCTGGTATGACTCTCGGAAAGTCACAGGGCAGAAGGAGCTATTTTCTTATATCATCGGCTCTCGAAGTAGGCGGTAATGTTCTAGAACGGTTTGACTCTCAATCTTACTATTCGTACATGAAATTAAAGTGTATGTCCGCTAAAATGTTTACTTCTTTGATTCCCTGAAAATTGAGATAGATACTCACTACAGAGGCTTTGGTTCTCGGAAAGAGTGATACCTAGAAGCTTGACTCTATACAAAATGGTAACGTTCGCCAACGATTTCACTCTCTACTTTAGTTTTAGTGCCGAGAATTAAGGTGTCCTTTGCCAATTCTGTAGAGCAGACTTGCGAAAAAGGTGCCAACTTCATCAATCGGTTTGAATCACGACCATCCTACTCGTACATGAACTTATGGCGCCTGTCACTAATGTGCATACTATCGTGTTTCTCCGGACACCAAGTCACAATCTCGGTGTGGCGGGATACGATCTTGGCATGTAAGGCTATCGGTTGAAAGTTTGACTTTATTGCAATATGTAACATTCTATAGCGTTTTGCCTCTCTACATTACTAATCATACCGTGCACTCAGATGTATATTGTCAATACTGTACATCGGATTGACACCAGGATTTCCTGGTTTTTCCCACGGAATAACGGGAACGATGGAGTCATTTACTTAGAGGAGAGTCTCTCGCGTGAAGTGGTAAGGTCCTAGAACAGTTTAACTCTCGACTCTTCCACTCATACATTTAAATAATGGATCCGTAGCTACCTTGTATATTAAGCTATTTCCCGGAAATTTATTTTAGATTCTCATTCCAGTGGGATAGATGTTCGGAAAATAGGGATCATTAAATGCCAGTAATATATACCGTAATTGTGCGGACGGATTGATCTCCAATGTATCGGGTGGGTGATGTTGTGCGTAAGATTTGGTTACAAACCGTACTCGGCAATACATGATTTGAACATGAAGAAATAAAACAAAAATAGGAAACAATTTACAAGAATTATTTGCATGCCAGATATAAATCAATTAAGATAGCGGATGGATTGGGCTGCGAAGTGAGGATCGGGATAGGATTTGGTTACGTGTAAGTACATTCCCTCGTACGACTCCGAGCGGTGCCGACGTATCTCGTGTTGTTTCGCGGATCTCAGTTTCAGTGGAGAATGTTTTGTGTTCCGGGAGGAGTGATTGCGTGAAGTGCGTGCGTGTGTAATGGTGTTTATCGAACCGTCGTAATCGTGTTTCGCGTCGCTGTGAAACCTTAAGTGAATGATACGAGATAAAAACGCCGCTATAAAACGCCTCGCTT